>SNQJ01S0014724.1:285207-296704 GCA_010110895.2 Picea sitchensis
TATATATATATATATATATATATATATATATATATATATATATATTACTGAGTATTTTTCAAATATAATGAAAGCTTTAAAATTTTAAGTGAAATTCATTTAATATGTTTTATTGATAAAGCTTTGTAAGATAATAAAATTTGTGATCAAGTCTTGATAATTTGCAATGAGAAGTTGGAGGGTTTCTTCAAGGAGTTAATCCAAGGCAAGGGTAATCTATGGGAAGTACAATTTGACATATTTTATGGATTCAGGTTCTTATCCTGTGTACGGATCTGGATGAGATCTCCAATGCAAAGGAATTCACTCCATGCAGTAAATTCCTCTAACATGCTACCTCTAGATCTAGCATTGGGAGCAATCGACTCTTCAGTTAGTAGAAAGGATGGTATCGACTTGGTATAATAATTACAACAACATTATAAACATGATGAACCACATTTCTCTAGACACAACTAACCATGACATGTTACATTTTTTCCATCACTAAGTTATAAATTACACTTGGTTTCTGCAAATGCAACAACCATAAATTTACAATGTAATTTGATTGCCAACACATTCATAAAAACACACACCAAACATTGACCGTTATGATCAAGTAATAGCAATAGAAACATAAAAACATAAACTTGAAGACAAATTATAAATAACCCTTTAGAGGAATAACCTTCATGATAAACTATTAATTTACCAATTTTAGTTTTTGAACAACTCTTTCTAAGCAGGCTCTACTAACTGCTGAGAGCCACATCATATTCTCTGGTTCCTGTACCCTCTCTGCTAATCTCAGACCAGCGTAAACGCCTTGACAGGCACCCAGATATTCAAGGACTTACTGGCAAAATCTGCCCGTCCATAAAGAAAACGCAAACAACAACGCACACAGTGACTAACACTGTTAAAGCAGATATCCGAAAGAGAACACTATTACTAAAATCTAACAAACAGCATTCTCACATGACGTTAGTGCCAAGAATAACAGACCATATGAAGCAGTGAGAAACTCCAGGACTGAGTAGACAAAGCCCCAAAACAGAAGACACATTTAACAATTCATATTTCCCCCTTTTTCTTCTTCCCGGGGCTACATAAACCGAGTGAACATAAATTTTGTTATCAAAATTCCAACCTGTTACCTATCTCCATTTTAGAAAATGGAAGAAAAAAAAAAACCTTTCTGAAGCGCATGGCATTACTTTCAACGGAAAATTTAGAAAATTTCTGAAAATACACTCCGTCTATACACTTTTCAGAAAAAAATTCATCAAAGCACCCACGAAAAAACTAACAATCAATTCTGCGTCTTATGTTTGCAGTAGTAGGTTTCAACGAAACAACAAAATGTTAATAACGGGGGCGGAAGCAGCCAAGTGAGGGGCAAAACAAATTTGATAAAGAAACGTATGGTGGTGTGAAAACACACCATTGGTACTGATCGTTTATGCCCTCTCTCCACGGATGCGGCGAGCGAGCTGGATGTCTTTGGGCATGATGGTGACCCTCTTGGCGTGGATGGCGCAGAGATTGGTATCCTCAAAGAGCCCAACCAGATATGCCTCCGCCGCTTCTTGCAATGCAGACACAGCTGACGACTGGAACCTCAAATCCGTCTTGAAGTCCTGGGCGATCTCCCTCACCAAGCGCTGGAATGGCAGCTTCCTGATCAACAGCTCGGTGCTCTTCTGGTACTTCCGGATTTCACGGAGAGCAACGGTGCCAGGCCTGAATCTGTGAGGCTTCTTCACTCCTCCCGTTGCTGGAGCAGACTTCCGAGCCGCCTTCGTTGCCAGCTGCTTCCTCGGCGCCTTCCCGCCTGTTGATTTACGAGCTGTCTGCTTTGTTCTCGCCATTTCTCTTTCTGTTCTTCTGCTCTCCAAATCCAACCACAACAGCAATGATGTCGAAGCCCTTTCACCGCTTTCCCTATTTATTCACAACCGCACAAGTCTCGTTAATTAATTATTTCTTTATTTCAAATTTCGCGCCAACACGTCTCTAACGTCCGATTTTCACACCGAATCGATGGCTGCGCGTGATCCTCCCCTCCTATCACACGGATCGCTACAGCCTTCGCCCCGTATTACATGACACGATATGTCTATTTTTACTTTTATTTTTATTTTTATTTTAAAAAGTTTTCTATATTATGTCACTTCGATATCAGTTATTTATTAATTTGTCTTGTGGTACAGGATTTATTCATTTTTATTTACCCTTCTCTCTTTAATACATGGAGGCACTTCATGTATGTGATACATGGTGGTGCATGTCTAGGGGCGCTTCGAGCACTATGACTATGCATTTTTTTGGAAGTAGAAAAAAGTTTTCAAACCAAGCTTTACTATCTCACCTGTTACACCTTTGAATTGAGGGAAACTAACATTTTTCATCTGTGAATATACCCTATCACTCTTATCCCCTTGAGTAAAAGAGCTAAGATTTGTTACTCCTTTGAATCGAGGGAAACTAACATTTTTCATCTCTCAATATGCCCTATCACACTCTTATCCCTGAGTAAAAGAGCTAAGTTTTGAAGGGGTTCCACCAAGTCTACTAGTCAAAGTCTTAGTCATTCTTTCAAATAACTACATCATATCTCTACATATTTTGATAAATATATGTTTTTAATTGCCACTTCGAGAAGGAGGTGTGGGAGGAGGAGGCAAAGGATTATCATGTTTATCCCCTTAAGTACAAGGATTATTATGCTTATCCCCTTAAGTAGAAGAGTTAAGTTTTGAAGTGGTTCCACCAAATTTATTAGTCAAAGTTTTAGTCATTATTTGAAATGACTGCATCATAGCTCTCACATGTTTAATAAATACATGTTCTTGATCCACTCCGAGGAGGAGGTGGTGGTGGATGAGGTAAAGGATTATCATGACTAACCTCTTAAGTAGAAGAGTTAATTTTCTAAGGGGTTCCACCACGTTTACTGGTAAAGGCCTTAGTCATTTTTTGAATTGACTACATCATATCTCTCACATTTTTAATAGATACATGTTCTTGATCGCCACTTTGAGGAGGAGGTGGTGGTGAAGGAGGCAAAGGATTTTCATTCCTCCTAATCTTCACCATCAAGTCTCTATCAACAAACACAAAGTATAATAGTTTCTTCATCAAAAACATTCTCAACAATACGTTTCTCTAAACAAGCAAGTACACCCAAGGCCTTGGTGTTGGAACTTGCTATGATACCACATGTAGTGCTCCTTTGCACTAACTCTATGAAATTCATCAAAACATCGAGTCTAAAAGGTAGAAGACATCCATTTTTTTTTGCCCAATACATGTTAATTATTAATCATTCATTTACTAAGAAAAGAGAACGCCCACACACATATTGAATATACATCATGCCTAAGCCACTCTAGATAATTATAGCCCTTGAACAATGATGCAATTCCTAACTAGATTGGTATCCTCACATTGCTAATCATTTTGAGACACACTCATTCACATGAGATTCTCTTATGGTTGGTTTATACACAAATGCAACTAAGAGCTGACTAGTTTCTTGTCTATTTCATTCTTCGATTGATTTCTAGTTTACACTCCATTGGATTGGTCATAAAAGTAAAACCTTTGAGTTCAACCTAACCATGATATATCCAATCCTTAGTTCAACTCAATTACTTAATGAGCTATTGTTATGATCCAATGCCTTAAGAATGTTAAAAAGTCGATGAATATAGTCCACTTCGAGGGGGAAACCTCCTTTTAGGATATATCCAATTCAAAATGCAATATGTTAAGAACTAAATATCAAAATAGCATAAAAGCCTTAGAATAAGAACTCAACGCCTTGACAAAGAGAGAAATTCAGATAATAAGTCTCTTCGAGGGGGAAACCTCCTTATACATCATATGAATTCACAATTACAAGATGATTCCAAATGAAAATGTCTCCTTGGTATATATAGGAGACTATGAGGTACAATTACAACTAATGGACCCAAGCCGACATAAATAAAATAACAACACTAATGTAATGTGCCCCAATTAAGGGGTAATATGTCCAATCCTTTGCAAAACCTTATAGCGGGCATAATATTTGAGTGCTAACTGATTGTCTTTCTTTTGTTGCTTGAGGGACATCTATTTATATGGTTGTAGCCTCATAAATACCCAATCACCCACTTCAAATTCCCTTTCGCTACAATGTTGATCGACTTGTTGTTTCATCCTATTGTGTGCCATAACCAAGTTGTCCTTCAATAGTTTGAGAACCTCTTGTTGGTGCCCTATGTTTTCTTCCATAACTTGAACATTTGCAATCCATTTCAAGGGTGATGTGATGGATGAAGGAAGATATCCATAAAGTGCCAAAAATGGGGACATGTTTTTATGAAGTATGGAATAATGTGTTGTACCACCATTCTGCCAAGGCCAACCACTTGACCCATTCTATATGTTTATCACATGCAAAGCAATGAAGATATCCTTCTAGACATTTATTCACAAACTTAGTTTTCTCATCGTATTGAGGATGGTAAGATGAGTTGTGAGACAATTGAGTACCCAAACAAGAAAATAATTCAGTCCACAAATTTCCAGTGAAAATCAGATCTATGTCAGTTACAATAATCTTGGGGACTCCATGTAGCTTTTGAATTGTTTCCATGAATGTTGTGGCTATTGTACTTGCTTTAAAAGGATGAGAAAGAGAGAGCAAATGGGCATACTTTGTCAGTCGATCCACTACTACCATGATGGTAGTCTTTCCTTCATATTTGGGTAAACTTGTAATAAAACCCACTAAAACTTCTTCCCAACATTGACTTGGCATAATTAATGGTTGTAGAAGACCTGACATCTTGAGTCTCTCCCTTATTATGTTGGTAGACCACACATTCTGACACAAACTTTTGAATATCAGTTTTAAGACCTTCCCAGAAAAAATTATTCTTGATCCTATGGTATGTTTTGAAAAATCTCGAATATCCTCCTAAAGGAGAAGTGTGCAACCAACATTGACTTGGTGTAATTAATGGTTGTAGGAGACCTGACATCTTGATTGTCTCTCCCTTGTTATGTTGGTAGACCACACATTATGACACAAACTTTTGAATATCAGTTTTAAGACCTTCCTAGAAAAAAAATCTTCTTGATCCTATGGTATGTTTTGAAAAATCTTGAATGTCCTCCTAAAGGAGAAGTGTGCAATTCCAAACGGACCTTATGTTTGAGTTGGGAATTCTTACATAAATATAGGAGATCGTGATACCATATCAAGTCATTCTTCCATACAAAATTATCCACTGAACTAGGGTCCTCTTGTAGTTTTTGAATGATTTTGCATACCTCTTGATCTTGCTTCCATTCTATCCTTACTTCTTCCACCCAATCACATTGTGGAATAGAAATAAAACATAGTGAACCTTCTATTTCTTCTTCTTTCCTTGAAAGGGCATCTGCCACAACATTATTTTTTCTTTTTTTGTAGATAACTTCAAAGTCATAACCTAGCATCTTTATAACCCTTTTCATTTATCTTCTGAAGATAATCATTGCTCCAAGAAGTACTTCAAATTATCATGATCTGTTTTTACTTTGAAGTGTCTTCCTATTAGGTAAGGGCGCCATTTGTTCACTACATGTAGTATGGCCAACATTTCTTTTTCATAAGTGGGTTTGAGTAAGTTTTTTTCTTTAAGTTGGTTGCTTTCAAAGGCAGGGGGCCTTCCTTCTTGCATTAAAACTACACCAATGCCATGGCCCGAGTCATCACACTCCACAAAAAATGTTTTTGTGGAATCGGGTGTGGCCAGGACAAGAGTTGTACACATAGCCTCCTTAAGTTTTTCAAAATCTTTGGTTGTTGCTTGAGTCCAGGAAAATGCTTCCTTCTTTAATAATGTTGTGAGAAGTGTTGCTATTTGACCATAGTTCTTAACAAACTTGTGGTAATAGCCTATAAATCCTAAATCCTACAAATCCTCTAATCTTCTTCAAGGTTTTGGGAATTGGTCATTCCCTCATAGCTTTAATTTTGTTAGGGTCCACTTTTACACCTTCATGAGATACAATATGACTTAAATATTCCACTTCTTGAACCCCAAAGGGACATTATGAAGGCTTTGTATAAAGTTGTTGCTCTTCCAATAGTTGTAATACTCTTGCAACATGTTGTACATGCTCTTCCAATAGTTGTAATCCTTTGTCAACATGTTGTACATGCTCTTCCCAAGATTTCTTGTAGATTAGTATGTCATAAAAAAGTACTAACACAAATTTTCTAAGGAAGGGCCTGAAAATAGAATTCATCAAGCTTTGAAATGATCAAGGTGCATTAGTAAGTCCAAATGACATAACCAAAAACTCATAAGACCTTCATATGTTCTAAAAGTTTTTTGGGGAATATCTTCCTACCTTATTCTGATTTGATGATATCTTGAACGAAGATCCAACTTAGTGAAGAAAATTGCTCCATGTAATTCATCTAATAATTTATAAATGAAAGGAATATGAAACTTATCTTTCATGATCATTTTATTGAGCTATCTATAATCTGGACACATCTGCCATGAACCATCCTTTTTTCCTAACCATCACCACTCATGAAGAAAGAGAGCTCTGGCTAGGTTGAATGATGTCGACCTCTAACATTTATTGGATCATACACTCAATCTCACTCTTTTGTGCATATGAATACATGTAAGGCCTAGTGTTAGGTGGTACACTTCTTGGTTGCAAATGAATAGCATGGTCATGATCTCGAGTAGGTGGAAGACCCTTAGACGTTTCTCCAAATACCTTGGAACTATTGTTGATAACTATTTGGAGATCCAATGGAGCAAAGGATATATATGTTTGGACATCTAATGAGCATAATTGTGCAATTACGCCATGGTGTCCCTTTTTGAGTAATTTTGTCATGCTATTAGAGTTTATGACCTTAGAGGGTTTCCCTTGGATACCTCTAAGCTCAAGTTCCTTGCCTTGTAAGGAAAATATCATGAAAAGATCTTCAAAATTAAGAGTCATTGTTCCCAATGATTGAAACCATTATACCCCTAATACAACATCATCACCACCCATTTAGATGGAAATCATGGGGCTATCCAAAAAATACTCCCCCATATTGAGCTTAATATTATGGCACTTCCTAGCCACCGGGGGGGCAGCTCAATTGGCAAGTGTTGTGATATGAAGTTCCATGAGGTTTCGAGTTCAAATCCCCTCGGCTTAACCTGTGTGTCGCGTAAGGGGCATTGTGGGCACACCTGGAGGTTATAGTGGTAGCAGTTGAATAATACGACCACGTGTAACGCGAGTACATGCCCACAGTGCACCTTATGCAGCACACAGGGTAAGCCGAGGGGATTTGAACTAGTTGTTGATTCCGCCAGACATAATATATATATATATGCTTATGAACTAGTTGTTGTCTTATGAATCCCAAAATGATATATGCTTCCTACATGTGCTCCAATGGTAGGCTTGTGTGTAACTTTATTCTTGGCTTGAATATGGCGAGTGAATTGCATAGCATCTGTAATATTTGCATGATGTTTTAGGAAAATCTCATGTTTAATGTCTTATTTTAAGACACCCATGTAAGCTTTCAACAAATGTTCATAACTTATGCCATCCACCCTTGTGGCCACTACTTGAAATTTTGAATTATAATATTCAATATCACCCAAGTGCTTGATTCTTGTCAATTGACTTAAGCTATCATGTTCCCAAACTTTTCCCATGTTGTGCTTCTAAGTCTCTTGTAAATAAAGCCCAAGTATAATGATAAAAATGTGACTTCCTTTTAACTACCTATTGATACCATTGATATGGTTTATTCTCAAAGTTCAAAGTTGTTATGTGAATCCTTTGCTTATCATCCATAATATTATGTAGTTCAAAATATTTCTCTATTTGGTTCACCTAGGTAAAGACCCTTGTTCCATCAAACTTCCTTAATTCAACCTTGGGAAGGTTCACTCCTTTTGGAGACCATCCACAAGTAACTCTATTATTGGAGTTAAATCCCCCTGAAAAATTCTTATTATTAGAAATTTGTTCAACCTGAACACTACCTTTATTTCCATGAGTCCCTTCAGACCCCTTATCAATATTAGGTAGCCCCCCATATAAGGCTTCTAGATTCTTTTGTTCCATATGTTCCAAATTTCCATCCATGTCTTGTTCTACTTGTTCCATATTTCTTTTCATCTCTTCCTTATTTTCATCCATCATAGTTTCCATGTCATCCATATTCTTTTTCATTTGATCTTCCAACACTCCTTTAAGGTATTCTTGAGAATGTGTTAAATCCACTTGTTTCAACACACTAACACTCATTTCATCAACTTGGTTCTTTAATCGGGTTAGCTTGTTTTCAAAGTCTTCATTTTCTTTGGAATTCATGCTTGAGTTTTTATGAGTGCTAGTGGTATTTATTATAGAACCCTTTTTCCTTGTGAGCAAATGAAAATAATACTCCTTTGTTTTCTCTTTATCACAAATTTTGAGTCACCAAAAACAAATCTTCCAATCAAAAGTTATGCCAATTACAAGTTATGTACCTTTCAAACCCTAATTTTGAGTATGTTTGGATGGTTGATCTTTGTCCTAAAATATCTATGAACTTTTAACCCTTCTGAGTCTGAAATTTTGGCATGTAGTGCTTTGATATGGATTCTTAAACTCTTGAAAATTTCATAGTCTTAACCTTAACTGATAAAAAGTTATAGAAAAAATATAAAAATGTCTTGTTTAAGACTAATTTTAGGATCAGTAAACAACCCCAACTTCCACAAGATATATCTTACAAATTATAATGATTCAAATTTTGAAAACTTTTCCACATATAATTCACTATGGCTCCTTAAGATTTTGAAAATTTCAGAGTTTGAAACTTCACAAAAAAAAGTTACAGTGAAAACTCCAAGATGACTTTTGACAATTTATTTCAAGATTGGTCCCAAGCCTTGCTTTCCATGGACTATTTCTTCAAACTTGTAGCGAACCATAACTTGAAATTTTGACCACCTATATTATGAAATTTATCGTAAGTACCCACAAAATTTAATTGTTTGAAACTTCTCAGAAAAAAGAGTTATAACAAAAATTCCAAGATGATTGGTTTAAAATGGATTTCAGGATGAGTCACAAACCTTGTGTTCCATAGGCTGTATCTTTGAAATTATAAGGACCAAGACATTAAATTTTTTACCACCTCTACCTTGATATTTCACCTAAGTCTCCTCAAAATTTCACATTATAGAACGTCCCAGAAAAAAAGTTATAGTGAAAATGCTAAGGTGTCTCAATTGGAGGAGCAAAACCCTAAGATCTTGAGCTCTGATACCAGCTGTTATGACCCAATGCATTTAAAATGATAAAATATCAATGAATATAATCCACTGCGAGGGGGAAAACTCCTTTTACAATATATCCAATTCATAATATAATATGAGATGAGATAAGATGAGACAAGATTATTCTAAGACCAGGTCTCCTTGGTGTGTATATATAGGAGACAAAGGGTACAATTATAATGAAAGGGTGCAATGAAGGGCTCTAGCCTACATACCAATATAACACTAGTAATGTAAAAATTCAATATCTAGGGATTGATGATGGGTTTTATACATAACACATGGCTTTGTCTATGGCTTAACAATTATGAATAGATCAACAATCATTGTTAATTGATTCTTAAGCATTGCCTTTAACATTAATTAGTAATGGGAGTTGAGATTTGGTCTACTACCCCAGTCAATTCCAAGATTAAATAAAAAAACTACCTTAAGAAACCAACTTTATTTCTTCCTTTTAATCAACAATGAACTATTGTAAGCCAAATGATCGAGCTATAGTAATTATGCTCAACTAGGTTCAACAAGAAAAACCATGAATAGTCATCCCTTGGACCCTTCTATATTTTCCCAATTTCTCATATTTCACCACCTATAGGACTTGCTCGTAGGTAATGGCCCACACAAGTGTGGTCACCAATAACCTAGTTAAGGACAACCCACGAACACCCATTCATATTCCCACTAAATTCTACAAGCACTCTTGTAGCTAAGATTTTTAAGATGTTTCCTTCGAGACTTTAATATTTCTATGACAACTTGCAATACCCAGGGTTCATATCAGACTATGATTTGTCTTCCATAGATTTGTCACAATTACAACATAAGTAAAAACATATTACACCAAAAACTATGGTAATTACAGAGTTAGAAAACCACATAAAAAGCATCTATTAATAGGAAGTATAACCCTTTCTCTCCACATATTTCCCATGCAACTCTAACTCCATTGAACAAACTTTCCCAACTTTCTCTATTCAAGATTCTTGGCATTTGTTTAACCAATAAACAAACCTAACCATTGTCACAACTATCTTCCAACTTAAGGGAATTATTCCCCAAGCTACAATCGTTGTTAATCTACGAACAACGATTGTTGGGACAAACATAAATAAACAAACAATATTGAAATCCAACCACAAAATTGTTGGTTGTTCTTCATATAAGATAATATCAACATTCAATATATTATTACAATAATGAGTGTTCCATATATAGGGAACATAAGGTGACCATCCATGAAAGGATGCATCCCTTGAATAATCAATAACTATTTATTATTATCATTTACTTATTATATATGATATTTAATAATCAATAATAATCATATTATTAATTATTATCTTTAGAGAATGTCTTCCCGATGTTGTCTAAACATCAACACTCCCTCTCAACGAGGGAGACATTCTGCAACATGCCACTCTTGTCTTTGAAGTATACAAACTTCACCCTAGACTCATGACACTTGTCTGTCAGTCTTGGGAGACATCTCTCTCCCACCTGAATCAAGGAGAAACTCCTTTTGCAGCTCTCCCTCTGAGCCAATTAATTCAGGCTCACTCTGGGTCCGCACGTAATAACATATAACATTTTGAGTCTTTATCATTCCTTGTCAAATCGCCATGACTAGGACAAAGACTATACCAAGATCTTTCACCACAGGCACACACCTATGAGTGAATGTCGGCTTGATGCTAACCGACACGTGGAAAGCACTTCAAGCACCTCAAGTCCATATTATTCCTTGTGATGATCAAGGAAGAACTACGCCTGGGCCCATTTATCACAAGTGCACCTTTGTGATAAATGTATCATATCTCCCTTGGTCTGCAGCCCAATGTAGGAGAAGTTATGCTCGATGTTGAAACATCAACACTCCCTCTTAGCTAGGGAGGTATCTTTCCATAGTAGTACACAACTACTGTCCAGAGACACGCAGTCTTCGCCAGTGGTACAAAACCACCATAGTAGTAAAAGATTTGTCACACATTGCACTCCCAGGTGGACTTATAGAGGCTACTCCCTCTGGGAACACTTAGGGTCAACTCCCCATAGTGTGAGACATCAAGGGTCAACTCCCTTGACATGTCTGCATGTTCTCTGACCATGGGACGATGGGCTATAAGCCCAAATGCACTTATTCCTTCTCGAATAAGTGTTCCACTTATCCCTTA
>SNQJ01S0014724.1:296714-318057 GCA_010110895.2 Picea sitchensis
CTCGCGACACGTAGCCTCCTTAAATCAGACGGTCCATGACTGCTTCAGGGTTTCCACCATGGAAAGTCCCGATCTCTCGTCACCAGGACTTCCGAATTCGCGATTCCCGTTTTCCCGAAACGGGTAATCTCGCGACACGTAGCCTCCTTAAATCGAACGGTCCACGAATGCTTCGGGGTTTTCACCATGGAAAGTCCCGATCTCTCGTCACCAGGACTTCTGAATTCGCGATTTCCGTTTTCCCGAAACGGGTAATCTCGCGACACGTAGCCTCCTTAAATCGGACAGTCCACGACTGCTTCGGGGTTTCCACCATGGAAAGTCCCAATCTCTCGTCACCAGGACTTCCGAATTCACGATTTTCATTTTCCCGAAACGGGTAATCTCGCGACACGTGGCCTCCTTAAATCGGACGGTCCACAACTATTTCGGGGTTTTTGCCCCTATTCACTGGGGGTTTGACCCTCGGGTATCTCCTGACAGATCCAATGGCTGTCGGGTTTTCCAGCCGAGATCTGACGGCTCAGACAGGTTCCTAACTTGTGCATTCTCCCATGACTCCCTGGACGTGGAAAAATCAACGGTCCAAATGTTCTTCTGGACCTTGGGTATCTACGATCCCGATCTCTTCGCTACCCACGAAGACACAGAAAGACAAAGTGGTAAGGCCTTAACATCCTACTTTCTCCTACTAATCTAATGGTCATGAGTGACCACCGATCTCCCGATGGGATTTCGTCCGTCGATTCGATACTTATCAAGGATTTCTTAAGGCCTTGCGCCTTCACGTCCTTTCTCCAGGTTCTTGATGGGCATTTGAGAAGGGTATCTCTATGGGGAAGTTTACCCAGGGTACTATCTGAGGTAGATAAGGGTATCGCTCTCCCGAGAACCATACGTGAAGTCTGAATTAGATCAGTACGCATATAAATAACAACTTATGAAATAAGAAGCCATACGTAGTCTTTCCATTATAAACATACAACTGCCAGTGCTGCTCAAAATATCATACAGACATTCTTATAATGAAGTCATTCACCATTTCACAGCTTATGATCATAGATGTCAGCATACATATATTTCAAGATGTCAAAGGCAAAACACTTATCAGAAAGTAACACCAGGGGCTTACGCAACTGCTGAGAGGGGTGCTCGTTTCCACCCAACCGTAGGCTCAACAACTCCCAACGGATTTACCACTAGCCACCTTCGAGCTGAGACCACGATGCTGTGAGACTGCGTCTTTGTTTGCCAGTGACCAAGAGCGAAGGTTACTCTCCTCCCTCTCTGCTATCACCCACTCTGCATATCGCCAGAGTTCTCTTACTCCCCTCGCGTCTGCCCCCAATCGCTTCTCCCCCACACCTTATCCTCTTGTGAGGTTGCGTGTGGCGCGATTTCCCTCGCGCTGGTCAGGCCTGACGGCTCTACGGATGGGCGGTTCACCTCCCCATCCCTCATTAATTCCTGAGGAGCCATCTACCTACCAGCTTGCGAGACATTAAATTCGGGGCCAGCGAGCCGCTTTTGGTTCTCCAGGCCAGTGAAGTCCAAATACGGTACTGATTTTCAGTGGAAGTTAACGCCACCTTTCCAGGTGCCTTCCACCGCCTCTCTGCAGCCATCGTGGTTTCTTTTTCAGCATATCCCCTCTCAGCAGTCCTGCAATATAAATTCATAATATTATTCACATTCATCGACCTTTTCCACCATTCACATCACATATTCACATTTCCGAGTTTGCCACAGTTCTTGGCCAGTCCAGTTATTTTTACAAACTGGGGGAAATAGGGTGTTACAATTTCCTTCTTGCACAGGAATGAATGCATCTCGAACAACATCATCCCACTGCGAAGCATGCTAGCTTTCCTTCTCGCACAAGCACAATCGCTTCTCGAACAACATCACCCCACTGCGGAGGAAAGCTAACGCGTGCTATCTTTCCTTCTTGCATAGACACGAGAGCATCTCGAAAAACATCATCCCATTGCAAAGAAGGCTAGCACGTGCTAGCTTTCCTTCTTGCATAGGCATGAGCACATCTTGAACAACATCATTCCACTATGGTGGAAAGCTAGCACGTGCTAGCTTTCCTTCTTACACAGGAACCAGGGCATCTCAAACAACATATTCCCACTGTGGAGGTGTTAGCTTTCCTTCTTACATAAGCACCAGTGCATCTCGAACAACATTGTCCCACTGTGGAGAAAAGGTAGTGTGTGCTAGCTTTCCTTCTTGCACATGCACCAACGCATCTCGAACAACATAGTTCCATTGTGGAGGAAAGTTAGTGCATGCTATCTCTCCTTCTTGCACAAACACTAGTGCGTCTCGAACAACATTGTGCCAATGCGAAGGAAAGATAGTGTGTGATAGCTTTCCTTCTTGCATAGGCCCAACGCAAGGCACCAACGCATCTCGGACAACATTATCCACTATGGAGGAATGCTAGCATGTGCTAGCTTTCCTTCTTGCATAAGCACCAGTGCATCTCGAACAACATCATCCCACTGTGGAGGAAAGCCAGTGAGGAAAGCTAGCGTGTGCTAGCTTTCCTTCTTACACAAGCACCAACGCATTTTGAATAACATTATCCCACTGCGGAGGAAAACTAGTGCGTGCTATCTTTCTTGCATTAGCTTTCCTTCTTGCACAAGCATCGACAGATTTTGAACAACATCGTCACTAGCATGCTCATTCTTGCACAAGAAGGAAAGTGCATGCTAGATTTCCTTCTTGCAAAGGCATCAATGCATCTTAAACAACATCATTCCACTATGGAGGAAAGCTATTGCGTGCTAGCTTTCGTTCTTGCACAGGTTTGAGTGTATCTCGAACAACATCATCCCACTATGGAGGAAAGCCAACGCGTGCTAATTTTCTTTTTTGTATAGCCACAAGTAAATTTCTAGCAACATCATCCCACTACAGAGGAAAGCTAATGTGTGCAAGATTTCCTTCTTGCACAGGCACGAGCGCATCTCGAACAACATCCTCCTACTACGGAGGAAACCTAGTGCATTCTAGCTTTCCTTCTAGCATAGGCCTGAGTGCATCTCGAACAAAATCATCTAAATGTGGAGKAAATCTAGTGTGTGCTAGCTTTCCTTCTCACACAAGCTCGAGCGCATCTCGAACAACATCATCCCACTGCAGAGGAAAGCTAGCGTGTGCTAGCTTTTCTTCTTGAACAAGCACAAGTGCATCTCGAACAACATTATCTGACTACGTAGGAAAGCTAGTGTGTGGTAGTTTTCCTTCTTGCACATGCATGAGCTCATCTTGTACAACATTATCCCACTACAAAGGAAAGCTAGTGCATGTTAGCTTTCCTTCTTGAATAGGCATGAGTGCATCTCAAACAACATCATCCGACTGCGAAGGAAAGCTCGCTCGTGCTAGATTTCCTTCTTGCACAGGAATGAGTGCATCTCAAACATCATCCCACTATGGAGGAAAGCTAGCATGTTCTAGCTTTCCTTCTTGCACATGCACATGCACATCTCAAACAACATCATCCAACTGCAGAGGAAAGCGATTGTGTGTTAGTTTTCCTTCTTGCATAGGCATGAGCGCTTCTAGAACAACATCATCCCACTATAAGAAAAAGCTAGGCATGAGCGCATCTCAAACAACATCACCCCACTGCAGAGGAAAGCTAGCACGTGTTAGCTTTCCTTCTTGCACAGGCACAAGCGCATATTGAATAACATCATCCCACTACAAAAGAAAGCTAACGCATGCTATCTTTCCTTCTTGCACAAGCACGAGCACATCTCGTACAACATCATCCCACTACGGAGGAAAGCTAGTGCATGCTAGCTTTCCTTCTTGCACAGGCATGTGCGCATCTCAAGCAACATTATCCCACTACGGAGGAAAGTTAGCGCATGCTATCTTTCCTTCTTACACAGGCTCGAGCGCGTCTCTAACAACATCATCCCACTGTAGAGAAAAGCTAGCACATGTTATCTTTCCTTCTTACACAAGCCCAAGCGCATCTCAAACAACATCATCCCACTACAAAGGAAATATAGTGTGTGCTAGATTTCCTTCTTGCACAGGCCTGAGCATATCTTGAACAACATCATCCCACTACAAAGGAAAGCTACCAGGTGCTAGCTTTCCTTCTTGTGTAGGTGTGAGCTCATCTCGAACAACATTGTCCCACTATAGAGGAAAGTTAGTGTGYGCTAGCTTTCCTTCTTGCATAGGCAAGAGCGCATCTCGAAAAATATCATCCAATTGTGGAGGAAACCTCGCTCATGCTAGATTTCTTTCTTGCATAGGAACGAGCGCATCTCAAACATCATCCCACTATGGAGGAAAGCTAACTTGTGCTAGCTTTCCTTCTTACACAAGCACGAGCGCATCTTGAACAACATCATCCAACTACGGAGGAAAGCTAGTGCGTGCTAGCTTTCCTTCTTGCACATGAACGAACGCATCTCGAACAACATCATCCCACTATGAAGCATGCTAACTTTCCTTCTTGCACAAGCACGATCACATCTCAAACAACATCACCCCACTGCGAAGTAAAGTTAGCGCGTGCTAGATTTCCTTCTTGCACAGGAACAAATGCATCTCAAACAACATCACCCCACTGTGAAGCATGCTAGCTTTCCTTCTTGCACAAACACGAGCGCATCTCAAGCAACATCACCCCACTACGGAGGAAAGCTAACCCTTGCTAGATTTCTTTCTTGCACAGACACAAGAGCATCTCGAGAAACATCATCTCATTGCAAAGAAGGCTAACACATGCTAGCTTTCATTCTTGCACATGCATGAGCACATCTTGAACAACATCATCCCATTATGGTGGAAAGCTAACGCGTGTTATCTTTCCTTCTTACACAGGAACCAGGGCATCTCGAACAACATCTTCCCACTATGGAGGTGTTATCTTTCCTTCTTGCATAGGCACCATTGTCCCACTGCAGAGAAAAGGTAGTGTGTGCTAGCTTTCCTTCTTGCACATGCACCAATGCATCTCGAACAACATAGTTCCATTATGGAGGAAATTTAGTGCATGCTAGCTCTCCTTCTTGCACAGACACCAACACATCATGAACAACATTGTGCCAATGTGAAGGAAAGATAATGTGTGCTAGATTTCCTTCTTGCATAGGCCCAACGCAAGGCACCAACGCATCTCAGACAACATTATCCGCTATGGAGGAATGCTAGCATGTGCTAGCTTTCCTTCTTGCATAGGCACCAGTGCATCTCAAACAACATCATCCCACTATGGAGGAAAGCTAGCGTGTGCTAGCTTTCCTTCTTACACAGGCACCAATACATTTTTAATAACAACATCCCATTGCGGAGGAAAGCTAGTGTGTGCTAGCTTTCCTTCTTGCACAAGCATCAACACATTTCAAACAACATCATCACTAGCATGCTCGTTCCTACAAAAGAAGGAAAGCCATCACGTGCTAGCTTTCCTTCTTGCAAAGGCACAAATGCATCTTAAACAACATCATTCCACTATAGAGGAAAGCTATCGCGTGCTAGCTTTCGTTCTTGCATAGGCACGAGCGTATCTCAAACAACATCATCCCACTATGGAGGAAAGCCAGCGCGTGCTAATTTTTCTTTTTTGTATAGCCACAAGTGGATTTCTAGCAACATATTCCCACTACAGAGGAAAGATGATGCATGCAAACTTTACTTCTTGCATAGACACGATCACATCTCGAACAACATCCGCCCACTGCGGAGGAAAGCTAGTGCATGCTAGATTTCCTTCTTGCATAGACCTGAGTACATCTCGAACAACATCATCTCAATGCGGAGGAAGTCTAATGCATGCTAGCTTTCCTTCTCACACAAGCTCGAGCGCATCTCAAACAACATCATCCCACTGTAGAGGAAAGCTAGCGCATGCTAGCTTTTCTTCTTGAACAGGCATGAGTGCATCTCGAACAACATTATTCAACTACAGAGGAAAGCTAGCGTGTGCTAGTTTTCTTTCTTGCATATGCACGAGCACATCTTGTACAACATTATCCCACTACAAAGGAAAGCTAGTGTGTGCTAGCTTTCCTTCTTGCATAGGCATGAGTGCATCTCAAACAACATCATCCGACTGCGAAGGAAAGCTCGCTCGTGCTAGATTTCCTTCTTGCACATGAATGAGTGCTTCTCAAGCATCATCCCACTATGGAGGAAAGCTAGCGTGTGTTAGTTTTCCTTCTTGCACGGGCACATGTGCATCACGAACAACATCATCCAACCGCAGAGGAAAGTGAGTGTGTGCTAGTTTTCCTTCTTGCATAGGCATGAGCGCTTCTCAAACAACATCATCCCACTGCAAGGAAAAGATAGCGCATCTTTTTGCATAGGCACGAGTGCATCTCAAACAACATCATCCCACTGTGGAGGAAAGTTAGCACATGTTATCTTTCCTTCTTGCACATGCACAAGCGCATATTGAACAACATCATCCAACTACAGAAGAAAGCTAATGCATGCTAGCTTTCCTTCTTGCACAAGCACGAGTACATGTCGTACAACATCATCCCACTACGAAGGAAATCTAGTGCATGCTAATTTTCCTTCTTACACATGCATGAGCGCATCTCGAGCAACATCATCCCACTACAGAGGAAAGCTAGCACATTCTATCTTTCCTTCTTACACAGGCTCGAGCACATCTCTAACAACATCATCCCACTACAGAGAAAAGATAACACATGTTAGCTTTCCTTCTTGCACAAGCCCAAGCGCATCTCAAATAACATCATCCCATTGTAAAGGAAAGCTAATGTGTGCTAGCTTTCCTTCTTGCAAAGTTCTGAGCGTATCTTGAACAACATCATCCCACTGCAAAGGAAAGCTAGCGGGTGCTAGCTTTCCTTCTTGGGTAGGTGCGAGCTCATCTCAAACAACATTGTCCCACTACAGAGGAAAGTTAGTGTGTGCTAGCTTTCCTTCTTGCACAACTAGCATTTGCTAGCTTTCCTTCTTTCACAACTAGCATGTGATAGCTTTCCTTCTTGCATAGGTAAGAGCGCATCTCAAACAATATCATCCAATTGTGGAGGAAAGCTCACTCGTGCTAGCTTTCTTTCTTGCATAGGAACGAGCGCATCTCAAACATCATCCCACTATGGAGGAAAGTTAACATGTGCTAGCTTTCCTTCTTGCACAAGCACGAGCGCATCTCGAACAACATCATCCAACTGTGGAGGAAAGCTAGTGCGTGCTAGCTTTCCTTCTTGCAAAAGAATGAACGCATCTCGAACAACATCATCCCACTGCGAAGCATGCTAGATTTCCTTCTCGCATAAGCACGAGCACATCTCAAACAACATCACCCCATTGCGGAGGAAAGCTAGTGCGTGCTAGATTTCGTTCTTGCACAGGAACGAACGCATCTCCAACAACATCATCCCACTACGAAGCATGCTAGCTTTCCTTCTCGCACAAGCACGAGCGCATCTCAAACAACTTCATCGCACTGCAGATAAAAGCTAACACATGCTAGCTTTCCTTCTTGCACAGACACGAGAGCATCTTGAAAAACACCATCCCACTGCAAAGAAGGCTAGCACGTGCTAGCTTCCTTCTTGCATAGGCATGAGCACATCTTGAACTACATCATCCCACTATGGTGGAAAGCTAACGTGTGCTAGCTTTCCTTCTTACATTGGAACCAGGGCATCTCGAACAACATCTTCCCACTGTGGAGGTGTTAGCTTTCCTTCTTGCATAGGCACCAATGCATCTCAAACAACATTGTCCCGCTGTGGAGAAAAGGTAGTATGTGCTAGATTTCCTTCTTGCACAGGCACCAACAAATCTTGAACAACATAGTTCCATTGTGGAGGAAAGTTAGTGCATGCTAGCTCTCCTTCTTGCACAAGCACCAACGCATCTCAAGCAACATTGTGCTAATGTGAAGGAAAGATAGTGTGTGCTAGATTTCCTTCTTGCATAGGCCCAATGCAAGGCACCAACACATCTCAAACAACATTATCCACTACGGAGGAATGCTAACATGTGCTAGCTTTCCTTCTTGCACAGGCACCAATGCATCTCGAACAACATCATCCCACTGTGGAGGAAAGCTAGCGTGTGCCAACTTTCCTTCTTTCACAGGCACCAACACATTTCGAATAACATCATCCCACTGCAGAGGAAAGCTAGTGCGTGCTAGATTTCTTGTATTAACTTTCCTTCTTGCACAAGCATCAACACAATTCAAACAACATCATCACTGGCATGCTCATTCCTGCACAAGAAGGAAAGCCAACGCGTGTTATCTTTCCTTCTTGCAAAGGCACGAATGCACCTTAAACAACATCATTCCACTATGGAGGAAAGCTATCGCGTGATAGCTTTCATTCTTGCACATGCACAAGCGTATCTCGAACAACATCATCCCACTATGGAGGAAAGCCAACGTGTGCTAATTTTCTTTTTTGTATAGCCACAAGCAGATTGCTAGCGACATCATCCCACTATAGAGGAAAGCTAATGTGTGCAAGCTTTCTTTCTTGCACAGGAATGAGCGCATATCGAATAACATCCTCCCACTGCGGAGGAAAGCTAGTGCATGATGGCTTTTCTTCTTGCATAGGAATGAGTGCATCTCGAACAAGATCATCTCAATGCGGAGGAAATTTAGTGTGTGCTAGCTTTCCTTCTCAAAACAAGCTCAAGCGCATCTTGAACAACATCATCCCACTGTAGAGGAAAGCTAGTGTGTGCTAGCTTTTCTTCTTGAACATGCATGAGTGCATCTCGAACAACATTATCCGACTACAGAGGAAAGCTAGCGTGTGCTAGTTTTCCTTCTTACACATGCATGAGCGCATCTCGTACAACATTATCCCACTACAAATGAAAGCTAGTGCGTGCTAGCTTTCCTTCTTGCATAGGCATGAGCGCATCTCAAACAACATCATCTGACTGCAAAGGAAAGCTTGCTCATGCTAGGTTTCCTTCTTGCACAGGAATGAGTGCATCTCAAACATCATCCCACTATGGAGGAAAGCTAGCATGTGCTAGCTTTCCTTCTTGCACGGGCACAAGCGCATCTCAAACAACATCATCCAACTGCAGAGGAAAGCGAGTGTGTGCTAGTTTTCCTTCTTGCATAGGCATGAGTGCTTCTCGAACAACATCATCCCACTATAAGGAAAAGCTAGCACATCTTCTTGCACAGACACAAGCGCATCTCAAACAACATCATCCCTCTGTGGAGGAAAGATAACACGTGCTAACTTTTCTTCTTGCACAAGCACAAGCGCATAGTGAACAACATCATCCCACTACAGAAGAAAGATAACACATGCTAGCTTTCCTTCTTGCACAGGCATGAACATATCTCATACAACATCATCCCACTAGGGAGGAAAGCTAGTGCATGCTAGCTTTCCTTCTTGCACATGCATGAGCGCATCTCGAGCAACATCATCCCACTACGGAGGAAAGCTAGTGCATGCTATCTTTCCTTCTTACACAAGCTCGATCGTGTCTCTAACAACATCATCCCACTGCAGAGAAAAGCTAGCACATGTTAGCTTTCCTTCTTGCACAAGCCCAAGCGCATCTTGAACAACATCATCCCACTGTAAAGGAAAGCTAGTGTGTGCTAGCTTTCCTTCTTGCACAAGCCTGAGAGTATCTTGAACAACATCATCCCACTGTAAAGGAAAGCTAGCAGGTGCTAGCTTTCCTTCTTGTGCAGGTGCGAGCTCATCTCGAACAACATTGTCCCACTACAGAGGAAAGTTAGTGTGTGCTAACTTTCCTTCTTCCATAACTAGCATGTGCTAGCTTTCCTTCTTGCATAGGCAAGAGCGCATCTCGAACAATATCATTCAACTGTGGAGGAAAGCTCGCTCGTGCTAGCTTTCTTTCTTGCATAAGAATGAGTGCATCTCAAACATCATCCCACTATGGAGGAAAGCTAACACGTGCTAGTTTTCCTTCTTGCACAAGCACGAGTGCATCTCGAACAACATCATCCAACTGCAGAGGAAAGTTAGTGCGTGCTAACTTTCCTTCTTGCATAGGAACGAACGCATCTCGAACAACATCATCCCACTGCGAAGCATGCTATCTTTCCTTCTCGCACAAGCACAAGCGCATCTCAAACAACATCACCCCACTGTGGAGGAAATCTAGCACGTGCTAGATTTCCTTCTTGCACAGACACGAACGCATCTTGAACAACATCACCCCACTGCGGAGGAAAGCCCATGGAGGAAAGCTAGCGCGTGTTGACTTTCCTTCTTGCACAGGAATGAGTGCATTTCAAACAACATCACCCCATTGTAGAGGAAATCCTACAGAGGAAGGCTAGCGCGTGCTAGCTTTCTTTCTTGCACAGGAACGAGCACATCTTGAACAACATCACCCCACTGTGGAGGAAAGATAGCGCGTGCTAGCTTTCTTTCTTGCACAAGCACGAGCGCATCTCAAACAACATCACCCCACTACAGAGGAAATCTAACGTGTGTTAGCTTTCCTTCTTGCACAGGAACGAGCGCATCTCAAACAACATCACCCCACTGCGTAGGAAAGCTAGCACATGCTAGCTTTCCTTCTTGCACAGGCACAAGCGCATCTCGAACAACATCATCCCATTGTGGAGTAAATCTAGCACGTGCTAGCTTTCCTTATTGCACAAGTATGAGCGCATTTCAAACAACATCATCCCACTATAGAGGAAAGCTCGCACGTGCTAGCTTTCCTTCTTGCACAGTCACGAGCACATCTCGAACAACATCATCCCACTATTGAGGAGAGCTAGCACATGCTATCTTTCCTTCTTGCACAGGCATCAACACATCTCGAACATCATCCGAAACAACATCATCCCACTATAGATGAAAGCTAGCGCATCTAGCTTTCCTTCTTGCACAAACACAAGCACATTTCAAATAACATCATTCCAATATGGAGGAAATCTAGCATGTGCTAACTTTCCTTTTTCCATAAGCACAAGCGCAACTCAAACAAGATCATTCCACTATGGATGAAAGCTAGTGCAATGATTTAAAACAATCTTGGAGGCATTCTGCAAGGTCGGGGAGGACAAATAAATAGCAAGAATTATGTAATTTTCCCTGAGTACCCCAATAGGAACCCTGCTCGAAATTGCAATACTCTAAGCTTCACTATTGGGCTGAACTAGAAATCTTTGCAGTACCTTGGAGTCCTTATTACCCTCAAATTACTCACTGCCATGGACCCTTGTTCTTGAAAAAAGAATAGAAAATACAACTTGGGGATTAAACTGTTTAAGCCCTCATGGGAGATTAACCCTCATCAAGTCAATGCTTTCAGCTCTCCTTATATATCTATTCTTTTTTAAGTGCCCCCCAAAGGGGTTCTTAAAGATTTGGGAAGCTCCTCGAAACATCTTTATGGAAAGGTAGAAATAAAGATGATAAAAAACATTGCTAGTTGGTTGGGCCAGATCTTACTTCCACTTACTTCTGGTTGATCAGGAATTAGAGACTCTGAGATCGCTAACAAAGCGTTAGAAACAAAATTCCTTTGTTCACCGGAAAGAGGTATCAGAAAGAAGAATCCTTTGGTTCAAAGGAGAGAGGGTGCTTGAAATATCTCACTCTAATGATCATATCCCATGACATCTGTCTTGTACATCTCTCTGCGACAAAAGTATGTCCGGTACATCTCTCTGCCACAAAATTCAAAGCTTCAAATGACCCCTCTAAGGGTGGATAAAATTTCTACCTATAGTAGATCCTATGAGTCTTGTGCACCGCTTTTTTCATATAACAGTTTAGTGACCAYGACACATCTATCAGTGTATTTCGACATTCAACTGGTATGGTTCACCTTGTATGTGAGAGCTTTGTAATGATTTCCTCAACCAACTTCAGATGGAGATGGGAAAAACAAGAATCTTTTACTAAAAAAGGGGTCAACTTGATRTAGGCGTGGCCATTGTATTTGTCTTTTGTATAAATTGATATAAATATTCCATGTTACTATTAAAAAAAAAGAGAGCCAAATCTCTTCTTAGGGAGATGGAAGACACCACGTTACAACAAATTAGCAGAAATTCAATTCCGCAACAAAACAAAGTGCCAAAAAATGATTTGAGCTTGAAGAAGGAACTCTCAAGATTAAATTGATAGTTGAGAGAATAGAACCCATCAAGGTTCAACCTCCATGAATAAATGGCTAGGGAGTAGAGTACTAAGTGTTGTCTAATGGTGGAAAACCCCAAGAAGCTATATCCCTCCTCGTGGAGATCAGTGTCAAATTTATAAGAACATGTGAGGTGGATATGGTCACTGGCACTATGGACAGAAGTGCAACAAAAAGCATTGCCATTAACATCAGCAGTGACAGTGAAGCCGATATTCAAGTATCCCCTCATGTTTTGTTTACCACATCTTGATGTATGGCGAAAATGTAATAGTTGTGCTTCTCAATAGGAAAGGATTTAGTCGTAAAAGAAGTTATTGGGTTTTCATCACAAAGGCTACAAAATTTTTGTATCTTATGGCTGAGAGGAATAGGCCATAAATTTATGAAGAAAAATTATAGTCTTCAGCCATGTTGTATATGTAACTATTTAAATCGTTAATATAGATGTTTCTGCTAGAAAAAGTGTAGAGACCATAATATGGTTATCCCTACCTTGTCCATCAAGTTGTGGTCTAGAGGTAAGTTGGAGTGCTTGCCATAAATAATCTCATAAGCCACATTAGATGGTGGAGATTTATATTAAAATACAAGCTGTAATGGTGGCTCTTCATTGAGCATCAAGGAATACAAGTTATGTCATCCTTGGACACAACATCAGTAGGTTGTCTTAGAATATCTTTGCTCTATGTATAAACTCGTATGTCCCTGTTGTAAGCATAAATTCGTGTGTCTATGCTCTGTGAGTAAAATTTAAAACTTTGTAAATTGCCATCCCTCGCTTAACCCTTTTTTTATTCCTCCGAGGATCAATTGAATGGTGTGTAACTTTGTATGATCTAAAGAGGGTAAGCATTCATCACTAATTTGGTCATTTCTTGAAAACGATTGCTCAGAGTGGTAATTCCATACCTTCATTTGCTCCCGTTTTTGGATTGGAGTCATCTGAAATTTTACAAAACAAAAGTTGGTTAACAAAACCAATAATTAAACCGGTTAGAATTAAAATAACACAACAACAAGTTGTTGTAAGCTTCATGCGCCTGGGAATTTATGCTCACAGGGTTTGAGCACTCAATGTCATTTTCATTTGTTGGTTCTATTTTATTTGAGCGCATTAATAAAAGTATGGACAACTTCTGTTGTCATCAAAACCTCATTTCCTCACTCCTCGTGCATTCAAATGTCAATAAAACTAGTGTTTTGTCAGGAAACTTGTTTTTCGCTGATAGTTGGTCATGAGCCTTTGCTAATTTTTATTCTATCTTGGCCTTTCTTGTAAGAGAATATTTTGGATTCTGGAAACTAGTGTTTTGTGAGAAAAAATTTCATTGAGAGAGTTGGTATGAGCCATTGCTACTTCCATCCTATCTTGGTTTCCCTCTGTAAGGGAAGACCTTGGATTTTGAAAACATTTTTTATTAAGAATATGCAATATCTATATTGAAGGGAAAAAATAGGTAAACAAATGAGTATTACGAACATTATTTTGTAAATGCAAGACCCCCCAAAAGGTAAAGACAAATCTATGTTGTTGTTAGAAACATGATTGTGTCAGAAACATATGAATAAATTTACTTGTTGGGTTTTCAAGATCTGGCTATGTCGGTCGATATTCCAACTTTAAGGTAATATCCTTGCAAAGTTATTCATGAACTTGAATTCAAATTTGACATTATCATGTTTGTTTTTCAATTGAAGATGAAAAAATATTTCAAATTTCACTTTACCTAGAATCTAACAAGTTGGCTTCTAAGTTGTCAGTGATGGAAATTTGTTATGTTGAAATTTTGAGTGTTTGCAACTGCTAGTAACCAGTGGGGTTTATCACAAAGATGGAAAAATATGGAGTGAGGGTTTGGGTCAATACTATTCTAGGAAGTTCCTTTCCAGCCTTGTAAATTAGATTATTAACCTTACCAAATGGGCTTATAATGTGAACGTCTAGTGAAGCTCGAGCTAAGTGGCTAGGACGATAGCGATGATGGAATTGCAACAATTGGGAAATGTTGTTTTATGTTTGAAGAATCGACGTTAGTGAATCAAGATTTCGATGAGGGATGGATTGGAGCTCTATCATATAGTAGCAATTTGAAGACTTTTAGGTTGGAAAATTGCAAGAGAATAGATTCTAATCCTGGCCCCGTTGGGCATTTTTGTTTTTGTCTTGCACTTGAATGACTTCATCTATTTCATTGAAAATTACAAGGTAAGGTTGGGTTTGGTGCCTAAGTTTTCATTTTTTAGTGGCTTAGTAAATTTCGTTTTCTTTTATTATTTTGGAGTTGGTAAATATCAAGGGCTCAAGAGGAATACCATGTTCTAACATGTTGGTTTGCACTGGTCAAATATCCAATCATTTCAGTCATAAATGTTGTCATAACTCGGGGTTTTCCAAATCACTCTTCCCAAAAGAATCCAACAAAGCTACTTGAAGCAAGGGTGGAAACTTGAACAATAAAATCCCACTTCTCCATCTTTTCATAGAGAGTAGGCTCTACCCATATTGGTGCTGGCTTAAAGAGAATACAAATGAAAGCTTAGGTATAATGTCACCAAAATATTGAACCCTGTTCTCACACTAGCTGTGTCCATAGGTTTTGAACCCAACCCTAGAAGTCCTAAATTTGTTAGGATTAAAATTCTAGAATGCAACTCATCACTTGAAAGATTGTAAGCAATGATCATATTTTCTGTAAAATGGAAAATTTGTATTGATGGTACCTTTATCTTGACAAGCAAGAGTCTTGTTTATTTCCACTTGAAGGACAACAGATTAAAGGCAAAAGTTGTTCTATAATTGCTAAAATTGCTTTCCATAAGGCATCGAATTCATCAAAGTCAATCCCTAATTTAGCTTGTGTTTCCACCTATTTGGCTTGTTCACGATTTTCTTTTATTGGAAGTGCTTTGGAGAAACACACCCCAAGGGGTTGCACCCTGCCTAAAGCACACTCCCTTTGACTTATGTACTAGGTCTAAGGAACAACCATTCTTTGTCAAAATTGCCTTGGACGTGTAGGCAACCTTGTACCTTTTGAACTCATGTTGTTCAGGTGGGGCTGACTAGTGAGAGAACTAGAATGGAGCCCTAGTAAACAAATTAATACTCTTATCAACCTCACCAATGAAGAGATGCCTTATTGGAAGCATGCACACACCTTAGCCTCATGAGCTTCATATATTATAGTTTTATACATCCATACATAGGAATGCATGGATATATGTACATATGTTTGTACCTACATATATATGAATGTATGTATCTGTGTAATAACCATGTACAACACATGTAGGCCTTGTGCACATATTATATTCAATGGATTTTGAAACGTTTATGTAGTATTCAAATGAAACATTGCTTTTGATCTTATAACTAGAAGATCCAAATGAAAAATCCAAGGCAATAAAGCCATATGCTCGCATGGTTTTTGGGGGTGATCTATGCTTTACTTCATAACAAAAACTTTAGGGCATTTTCAGTAGCCAACAATAAAGGCCTTTCTAGAATGTAGCCAACAATAAGAGAAGTGTGTGAATAATTGGGGCTTGAAAAGCAAAGACAATTTTGAAGTAGGATGTTTTGAAGGCATTTACATCATTGTTTGACATTTCTTGTTGCAGATTGTCTTTTCCAG
The DNA here is from genome assembly GCA_010110895.2 of Picea sitchensis. Taxonomy (NCBI): domain Eukaryota; kingdom Viridiplantae; phylum Streptophyta; class Pinopsida; order Pinales; family Pinaceae; genus Picea; species Picea sitchensis. Next base: position 312,494 of record SNQJ01S0014724.1, read on the forward strand.
CCAGCATTTGAAGTTGTCATTTCTTTGTTGTTGTCTTGTGTCATATCTAACCAACATATTATCATTTCCAATCATCATTTGAAGCATTATAAAGGCTTAATCATGTTGTTTAAAGGGTGACATGGTCAAACATTCAATATAGGAGAGAGCACCCAGAACAAAAGTCTAATACAGTTACAACTACTAGATATTGAGTGCTCGAATTATTTTGGGCTCTATTTTAGAAGGAAGACTTGGTCAAATACTTGTTAAAAGGAACACTTCCATTTAAAATAATGTGAAATGTTGTCATTTGGTCAAATACAAAAGTGCTTCCCAGCCTCCAGGGTAGGGATTGTTGCCTATACTTTGCCTCTAACCTGAACCAAGATTGTAGACATAGCCTGTAGTAGAATTCTAATTATCAAGACCACTAGCCCAATCATTATCATTACCCCTGTTTTGTATGGATTTTCCCCTACAGGTCTTCTGACTACCATTGTTGATGTCATTATCCCTTTCATAATGTTCGATCCCTAAGAAAAGAGTGCATGTTATTCTACAAACCATTCATGAATCAATTTCTTAATCATTATAAGAACAAATTGTACAAACATTAATTATGTATGTTCATCATCAATTTCAAATGTTAATGGAAGTCATGCCTTGTTTGGATTTGGACAACCTTTCGTGCGACAACTAAATTTAGTAGATTATGATGGTATACCAAAGTTGCTCAAGAAGAGAGCATTCTATACAAATTCCTATTTGGCATCTTCAAGGCAACAACTCATGTGTCTAGACCATGTTGGGAATGTTTTTACTTTATATATGTCTTCTAAGAAAGATGCAATCCTTCCTTCTAGATTGTTGGAGTCGACTCAAACTAAGTTACCTTAATTCTCATTTTCTCTCAGGAGCCTTTCCAAGATCATGCTAATGCATTGTTTAGAAACCCATCCGAGCCAAATGGCCAGAACAATTGGAGTATTGAGTTCTGGTGATGAGCCTTGGCTACTTGACTCAACTTCATGGATTCTATATAAGTTATATTCGACAATTCTTTCAGATGAGGATGTGTACTTATTTTGGTTGGCTCATTTGTACATAAATCCATAATTTTGTCACTTAAAGAAAAAGGCAACAAACTTATTCAATTTCCAATCACATTCGAAGACTGTCAAAAATTTATAAATGCTCGTGAATGGGCTATAAATTTGAGGTTTTGATAAAAAAATCTGGCTTGCTTTTCTCCAAAGATAACTCATATTATTTTCACTTAAATAAGCAATAACTAGCAATGTTTCACCATAAAAGGCTCTCTAAGGTGGCAACTGCGTTTTGGTCCAACTATTAATTAGTGGGAGTTTTTCATCACTAGCCCAAGTTGGATTCCCAAAGACATGGTTCCTTGGGACATTGCCTTTGGCATATAACCTGGGCCATAGCTCTAATCTGTCGCATATACACAACCGATAAAGACGCGGAAGGTAAACACTGGGACGACAATGAATCCCAAGTTTGTGTAGATGGGGGACTATTGGAATGAGGAGACAATTGACAAGATTGCAGACCTATTACAAGAATACCAAGACTTATTTCCAATGACTTTTTCAAAGATGAAGGGGATAACAAGAGACTTGGGCGAGACGAAGATCCCACTAAAACAATGAGCTAAGCTAGTTCGCCAGAGGCCTTATAGGCTAAATCCGAGGTATAAGGAGAAGGTAAAAGCTGAAATAGATAGGATGTTGGAAGTAGGAATTACTGAACCAGCAAAAGAATCTGAGTGGATCACTCTGATGGTGGTCCAGGAGAAGAAGACAAGAGAAATCAGGATCTGTGTAGATCTAAGGAAGTTAAATGATGCATGCTTACATGACCCATTTCCAACACCATTCACAGATGAGTATTGGAGAATGTAGGAGGCCAGGAAACATACTCTTCGTCAGATGCATTCTATGTGTACCATCATATAAGAATCGGGTCAAAGGATCGACACAAGACCACTTTTGCGACGGAATGGGGAAGTTATCGGTACATGATTATGTCCTTTGGACTGAAGAATGCCCCTGCAGTGTTTTCTAGGATAGTAGTTGCAACCTTCAAGGAGTTCATCCATAAGCTCCTATAAGTCTATTTGGATGACTAGACAATGTTCAGTCTATTGAAAGATCATATAGAAGTTCTTAGACTTATGTTGGATCGCTGCAAGCAATGTCATATTTCGCTGAACTTGAAGAAGTGCATTTTTTGCGCACTATTTGGAATTATGTTAGGACATGTAGTGTGCAAACAGGGACTATTGGCAGACCCAACTAAGATTGCAGTCATTTTGGATTTAGAACCACCTATATCTTTGCACATGAGGTTATTCACTCTTTGAAACTCACAAGAACACCTGGTATGTTAATATAACTTGATCTATCCAAAGCTTTTAACACACTAAGTTGGCAGTACATGCAAGTCCTCCTACTTGCCTTTGGGTTCAGCCTTGAGTGGGTCGGCTGGATTCTCGAGTTAACCTCAACAACCTTCTTTTCTATTTTAATCAATGGAATCCCATCCCGACCTTTCTCTTATTCCAAAGGCATTAGGCAAGGTGATCCTCTCTCTCCCTTCCTTTTCATTATCATGGTGGAAGGCTTGAGCCGTTACATCAAGGTCGCTATAGCAGAAGGCTCCCTATGAGGGCTTCCCCTTCATGGCTTGAACCCCCCAATCTCACAAAGACAATTTGTAGATGATACAATGACAATGGGTTCCCCCATTGCACGTGAAGCGAGACGCTTACGAGAAATTCTCAATGACTTCAACGCAACGTCCAGTACGACCATCAATCAAGATAAATCCATTATCTTTTTCTTCAACACCCCCATAGCCATTCAATATTATATTCTCTAAATCCTTGGCTTTAGCAGGGGCTCCCTTCCATCCAACTACCTAGGAGTACCTCTTATTGACAATGATTTTTGTAATAGCTCCTGGGAGGGTTTGATTACCTCTCTGGAAAAAAGACTCAGCTCTTGGACCTTCAGAACCCTCAACTTGGCCAGTTTCCTAATCCTCCTTAAATCAGTCATTCAAGCTATTCCCTTATATATTTTCTCTGCATTAACTGCTTCTATTTTGGTCCTCAACACCATTAAAAGCATTCAACAAAAGTTCCTTTGACAGGGAACAAAGGAAGGTTGTAAATGGGCCTTTGTTAACTGGAAGAAATCGTGCAAACCGAAACAAGCAGGAGGCCTGGGTCTGAGAGACCCCCAAATCCTCAACTAGGTCCTTAGAGTGAAAATTTGGTGGAGGTGGCTCACAAAACCAACCAAAATCTGTGCCAGATTATAGAGGCACAAATATGCTAGCACAACGAGGGAAGATCGGTTGATTAGATGGAACAATAGACAAGGCATATCTCTCATTTGGAATACAACAGAACGCAACAAATCTCTTGTCCAAGATCACGCTTTTTGGAAAATAGGAAATGATACCACTGCTTTATTCCGGACGGACTCTTGGAAACAACTTCTGACTCCCAGTCAACAACAATGGTACATAAGTCTTAGGCCTCACACAGATAGTGTAGGACTCAAACTAGTTGCAAATTTCTATAACCCAGGAAATCAACCAGACACTTGGAAAAGATGGGAAACTAAAGAGGCAGAACTAGGACATCCAAACTCCCAAATATTGGAACAATGGCAAGCATAAGCACTAATGCGCAAGATCAAAATTAAGAAGGGTCCAGACATACTTCGCAGGGGACATTCCCCTAAAGACACCTTCACAATTAAAGAAGCACATGGAATAAAAGCCAACTTCTTCGAGCTCAAAAATAGTCCAATCTAGATCAACGTTTGGAACTCCAAGCTATGGAAAAAAATTAGCACTTTCCTATGGCTAGTCGAGCATAAAATCATTCTTACATGGGACGACTGACAAAGAGAGGATTTATAGGCCCTTGTATTTGTCACCTTTGCCTGGAAAAGGAGGAAACTCACGAGCATCTCCTGAACAAATGTACCTTCAGTTCCCACATTTGGGATCAAAGTTCCATTATGATGTGCACATCAGATAGAAATTGAGAAGACATTGGTCTCACACATGCGGGCTGACATATCCATTCTTTTAAGAATCCTATTCTCAACCGTATCTAGCAACTTCTCCTGGGGGCTATCCTCTTGCARATCTGAAAAGAATGCAATCACATAATCTTTCTCTCCAAAATACAACACTGGGAGGAAGTATGGATCCTTATTAGGAAGAGCATCATCGAGACCCTACAGGCCACCAACTGGATCATAGAGGACCTATCCCGTGACCACAATGAGAAGGCAATCCTAAAGGGATGGAATCTACGAATAAGTTCCTCTGTATCCCCAATCAAAGAGAATTCTCTACATGGGATGAGTCCAAATCAATGAACTCGCCCTCCATCGAAGATGAACAAGGATCCATTCTAACCCTGGGATGGAGCGTCAAAAGGTAACCTTGGTCCAATGAGTTTTGGATTAGTCATTAGAGAAGAACAAGGATCCATTCTACACACATCAACAGACAGTCTGGGCTATGATTCAAAAAATGCAGCAGAGCTATGGGCTCTCACCAAGGGTCTCCTTCTAGCCTAGGATCTTGGTTACAACCAGATAATTATAGAAGGGGAATCCCATATAAGTATCCATATGCTCTCCAAGCTCCTACATGGAAACTCATCGAAGAAGATTTCTCCAAGTTAGAGTCTCCTTCACATCCTAAAATTTCTTCAAACCATCATTCGACCTCACCAAATTCTAATTCCTTCACACATTAGGTGCGAAGCCAATAAGGTGGCAGATAAGCTAGCCAATATTGGGGTTCATAGGGCAGAAGGGGATCTACTCTATAATTCCTCTATGCATAACAACCACCCTATCCTCAAGGAATGCATTGCTCTGACATAATCGATGGACTCCACCTCGGATGGGGTGCCATAGAACTCATCGCGCACATGAGCCAACACCCTGCATTGAAACCTATGGATGCCTAACTCCCCGATCCTTGCGTCTATGACTTAGGTGGGTGTGTCTGGATGTGGCAAGGTCATTTCAAGTAGGGTTCATCGCAGATGAAGGATTTTGGAAGTAAAGGAATGTTGCAGGTTTGCACGACGGATGATGACAACCTTACAAAACATAGGGTTACCAGTATAATCTTTGTTGATACGATATCAAAATGCCAACTTACAGGGACATCATCATGTGTAAACAAAATATGTCCACCCAAAATCACTGAGCACTGATATATAACAAGACAAACTTCAATTTTTGTTTAATACCGCTTAATCTTAAAACATTAACCTATATCTTTTTGTTTTAAACAAACAAGCTCTTCTTAATTTAAAGACCATTTGAAATTACAGTGAAGACCAATAACCTTTGCATTCATCAAAATCTATTATAAAATTTATTAAAACTCTAACATTTTATTTTACAAATATATTACTAAAATAATAAAATTACAAATCAAATATCCATAAATATATTACTAAAGTTATAAATAAATACATTTATTTCAATATATTAATTAAAGTTATAAATTTATTTTAT
>SNQJ01S0014725.1:33548-52011 GCA_010110895.2 Picea sitchensis
GGGATGTATTCTCTTCAATTTCCTTCTTTTTCTTTGTGATTCATTTATAATATTTTTTCATAATTCATACAAGTTCATTCTATATCCATTGAATAGTTTTGGTAATAATTTTTTGTTTCATATGATTATATGATGTATTTTTTTAATTTTTTTTATATTTTATGATATTAACTATAAAAAATTATCACAAATGTTTATAAAAAAAAATGCCATAACCTAACCTATATAAGGGTTATTTGATTCTTTTATACATAATTTTTTAAATATTTTTTATCTTTTCTTTGCCATTACTAACTTATCTCATCGTAGCTCAACATCTATGCATGTATGTATCTACTATACAATGCATTCATTCCAAATTAATTCTACATATAAAAAAATTAATGTTGTAATCTAATATATTACAATGTTAACCTAATTACTAAATGACTTGAATATCTAGTCAAATACACATTTGTATTTTCTATTGACTTATACAATTACATTCTAGTCAAATCATTGACATATCTCACAACAATGGATAAAATAGAACCAACAAAAAAATGAAAAGATGGAAATGGAGAAAAATAATGAATTCATTAAAGGATAAAATGGATAAATGCATCAAAGAGTTGAGGNTTTGTAATCTAGTTGACAACTTTAGTAATGTTTTTCCAGAGAGAGGAGGTCGAACCTGAAGATTTGACTCGGAGACTTTAATAAATATAACCTTAATGATAAGTTTATTTCTTAATACAAGGATAAGGTATGTGTGTATAAGATATCATAAAGTGGCTTCATAACATAATAATCCACATTTAAAGATAAAGTGGAGACCAAGACCCTTTTTTTATTTATTTAAAATAATATAGGTGGCATGTGGAAAGGAACATGGAAAGAAAAAGTATCAAAATTATAATCAAGGGACATCGCATGATATTATGATATAATGTCATAGTTAGAAAATTGAAAGAGAAGAATAAGATGACACAACAGGATGGTGTGATGAATTGGAAAAGGTTCCTAGTTTAAGAAGCATGATTATTTTGCAAAGTATTGCGTCAACTCAGTGAGAGTGGGAAAAACTTCTTACAAGTAGTGTGATTCGAGGAGAAGTCTGGCAATGCTTTGTTGGATAAGTATTGTTGACCAGAAATGTAGTCAACAATGATCACATCTAACAAAACACAAGCAATGTCTAACATCATTATCACGCACATCTGACAAACATCATTTAACATAAACATTTATCAAGCACATTTAACAAACATATATAACATAACATAACAATATACACATCAACATCAACATATAAATTAAGTACATCAACATGAATAAAAAAAATGCACAATATATATATATATATATATATATACATATCATGAACAAGTCAAATAACTACTATAACATATCTGGTCCAGCTAACGGGATAATCTGCATATCTACAACAGTAGTGGAGGCGTGGTCTGTAGTAGAAGATGATGCATGGTTAGGAGGAAGTGGTTGGTCGACTCTCTGACAAGAAATAAGTGGTGGAGGAATAGGTCTTGCATTCTCATCTAAGTGAGGTGAAAGAGGAGGCTGAGGAATAGGTCATGTTTGTTCATCTAGGTGAAGTGAAAGAGGAGGAGGAGGAATATGTGTTGCATGCTCATGATCTGGGTGAGGTGAAGGAGGAGGAGGAAGATGTGGAGAAGGATCACAGCCACCATCATCAATTGATGGGGTACTTAATGAACTAGTCCTATTGGAAGGGGACATGTGCCTATCATCGAGAGCCCTCCTCGCTACTAGTAGCCTGGAAGCTTCGACAATATGACACATAAGAGGCATCAAATCATGTGACATATCCTTTGAAAACTCCAAGAGCATAGGATCTTCCCTGATGTCTCACATTAGCACAGAGCAGACTCCCACCTCAATCAAAAGTGCACAGAGTCGGTCGATCAACTCCAACCTAAATCATGTATCTCGCCTACGACGCATGCCGCTGGGTATATGCACCTGAGGACCCTGACCTGCTGCGATCTTAGGAATTATCTCCTCATCGTCATCTGATAGGGGAGGAGGCACATCCCCAATGAAAGTGCCAATATCTGCAAAATATATAGTACACAACAATAATTACACAATTTCATTAAACAATTTAATAAAACAAGTTAAAGAACGTGTTAGAATTAATTTTATTCTAATTAAGTAAGGCAATAAAATGAAACTAGATTAATTTAAACAAAACATTACTATTACCTCTAACATCTGGTGGCTTATCTGGTGTGAAGAGGATGTTCAAACATCCTCGCCAATCCAAACCTGCGTAAGGACATGACACCATGGTGAACATGTAATTTTCCTCACTGGCTAGTAGCCCCAATTTGTCTGGGGAAATTCTGGTCGAAAACTCTAGTTGGCCCCTCTTGGGAATCATCTCCTCCCACATGTGCATTCGCACATGATTCCTCGGCCTAGCAGGGTGACAGAAAAAAGTCGACATCGTCTCCAGAAACCTCTCAAAAAATAAGAAAAACAACTCTGAGGTAAAAGGGAAGTTCGACCTCCCACATATCATAGCACAATATTTGTCTAGTACTATACAAAACTGCTGCAAAAAAATGGCAGACCATCTGATACACCGTGGCCTCTGTACCAACAAATCAACTTAATACAAAAGAGGGAAACTAATGTGTTTCCCATCACTGGTAAAGTGTTCTATGGTTGTCACTAACAGTGAGAGGCACCTAACCTCCTCTTCATTGAAAGAAGTAACTCGTAGTTTTCCACCAGACACTTGAAAATCAATTGGGGAAAGTACATCAACCCCAATATATCGTTGAGAGTACATGAGCTAACTCTTTGCTGCAACAACTACTGGGGCATATTGGAACTGGGGAAAATCCTCCCCTCTCCTAGATAGCCCAGTGATAAAGTAAATATTCTCCTCATTGGGATGGTACCATTGATCCGTACCCACACAGAAAGTTTGTCGATGGACATCCCATCGATGAATCAAATTCACCAACAACCCATAGTGCCCCTTCATGGATGTATCCTCCTCATAGTACTTAAGGACAGGGTACATTCCTTAAGAGAACATGAGTCATTCCAGTAATAGGGAGAGGGTACAAATCCTTCTCCCTCTCCCCCGCCTCCCATTCCTATACAAAATTGCAGGTCCACCCTCTATTGTTGTTGCTGATGTTGTTCTCTCCGCTCACGTCTTTGCATGATGAACATATGAAATACATCAGCCTCACTCATACATAAAACATAAAAAAAATATCTACTAAATAAAAACTTTATTTATAAATACGGAAAAATAATTTCCTTCAAAAAATAAGTAAATTTCATAACCGGTTTGCTTGGAAAACAATCAAGCACCGTCTACGGTGCGTACATAACTTGTGAGCACTTCCCACGATGTGCCAATGTAAACTAACGCACCATATAAAATTTGTTTTATTATGTTATGTGGTGCATTGTATATCCCTACCGCATTGGTGTTGTCAGGTAAACCCACCCCCCAATGTGTTACAGTTATCCTACGCACCGCTTAAAATAAAAACAAATTAAAATCCTAACACACCATAGAACATTTTTTTTTAAATTAGTTAAGGTGGTGGGTATACGTTCCTTATATTCCCGATGTGTTTAAGTAATGGAGACACACCACCCCACCATTTTTTTAAAATTGACGCATTGCCCCATCGGTGCATTACGCCTACCCTACGCACCTCTTAAAATAAAATAAAATAAAATCCTAACGCACTGTAAAACAAATTTTTAAAAATTAGTTATGGCGGTGCATATACGTTCCTTATATGCACCAGTGTGTTTCAGTAACGTAGACGCACCGCCCCACCAATTTTTTGAAATTGACGAGTATGAAACTTTGCAATTTTTTATCTAATTGTTTCGGGCGATGCGTTCAATTTGTTTGGCTCGCATCGCTCACGATGCACATAGAGAATTTACAGGGCACACCGTGACAAAATCCAATTTTGTTTTATAGCGGTGTGTTTGTAAACATGAACGCACAAATGTGCACATTTACTAACGCACCACACAAAATAATATATCTGATTCATGCGGTGCATCATGTACTGTAATTGACCGATGTGTTAGAGGTACCGAGACGCACTGCTAAATAGCTATATAATTTTACGTGGTGCATCGATAAAAGGACGTGTCGTTGTGTTCTTGTTTACCTATGCACCGCTGAGGAATTTAACATTATGTTGCGGTGTGGCCTGTAAATTTATAGGGTGCACCGACTGTGGTGCGAGCCGAACGTATCGAATGCACCGTACATTATTTTTTTATTTTTTTTTAAATAGTGAAAAATTAACTCAATTTTAAATTTTAATCTGTTGAAAACTTAAGTTATAAAGAAACAAATATATTACCTGGACATTTTGTCGTCGGGGAGGCATGGTTGGCACGTAGTAAAAAAACCCAAATTTTCCCACCATTTGAAAAAATTTGAAAGCCATGCACAGAGCAACAAACGAAGGAAGGAAATCGAGGGAAGCACCGATGATAGGGTGCTTCAGAGAGGCAAAAGTTGCACCACTGTTTTTGAGCTCTACAACACTGAAAATGGTAAAAATGAATTTTATGGTCGGTAATTTTTTTTTTATTAAACCTTGTTCCGGTGCGCTCAATGACTGAATGAACTGGTGCTAAAATATTTATGTAACGTTGCAGATAATATTTTTTTACAAATAACCTGCACTCGGTGCACCCTTTTAGAGAACGGTTGCACCCGGTTACTATGGAGCACACCGTCGTATATATTGTTTGAAGAAAATCCTACAATGGTGCATAATTTTTTTTATTTAACCCTGGTGCGGTCGATTATCCGACACACAAGTGTGTTCGGTGCTACATAGGGCAATGGTTATTTAAAAAAAATAACCCTAACACGGTGCTCCCTTTGGAGCAACGGTGTGCCCCGGTGCGTTCGTATACTATGGAGCGCACCAGAATATTTTTTTTGAAATAATCCTACAATGGTGCGTAAATGTTTTTATTTAACCATGTCACTATGCGCTCTATTATTAGCAACACCGATGCATATGGTTTTAACAAGCGCACTGGATTATATTTTTTTTAAATAATCCTATCACGGCACGTCCATTTAGAGCACGTGTGATGATCGTTGTGTCAGTATACCATGGAGTGCACCAGAGTATATTTTTTGAAATAATCCTACGATGGTGCGTATTTGTTTTATTTAATCAAGTCATGGTGTGGTTATTAATGCAACGCCCTGGTGTGTTGGGGTGTTATATACACACCGATGCATTGTCTTTTAAATATACGCATCGTTTTTCTTTAAAAGTTATCGAACTTTTTATTTGCCAATAATATAGATTATAATTTTTCTAGACTGAGCATGTTGTAGACTCAAGGATTTGGTGAACTCCCAACTATATTATAAACGAGCAATTATTATAGTTTAGGATTTTGAGAGACGGTTATGATCATTGACGACGAGATCAAGGCTATGATCATTGATGACAAGATCACACAAGTTATGGTCATTGATGGCGAGATCACGTAGGTTATGATCATTGATGACGAGATCACATAGTTTGTGATCATTGACGACGAGATCATGCAAGTTATGATCATTGACGACGAGATCACGCAGGTTATGATCATTGACGATCATGCAAGCTAGTTATGATCATTGACAATGAGATCACACAAGGTTATAATCATTGACGATCATGATGGCAATATGGGAAGGGCGATCCGGAAAGTAGTAGGTGCCCATGGAGAATTATTCCCATCGTGGACATCATGGTCATAAGAACTCAAATTGTCATCATAATCACAGACAATTGTGAATTAGAACTAATATATATTAGAATTTCGCTACACAACCTGTTAGTTGGGAGTTCACCAAATAATTGAGTCTACAACATGCTTCAGATGATTATAGATTAGAATTTTGAGAGACTACCCATACTTTAGACTCAAGTCTTTACAACTGAAATGCCTATACTTTAGACTCAAGTCTTTACAACTGAAATGCCTATACTTTAGACTCAAGTCTTTACAACTGAAATGTTTGTACTTTAGACTCAAGTCTTTACAGTTGAAATGCAGACAAAAAAATTCACAGAAATGCCAAGGAAACAAATCCCTCTCCCTCTCCCTCACCTCTCAATCCCATACAACATTGTACATGTCAACCCTCTGCTCTTGTTGCTATTGCTTCTCTCTCGGCTGACGTCTCTACATGATTAAGAATATGGTCGATTTTGTTTTTAATTTAACCCTTTACACTGTGCTAAATAACTAGCCGCACCGGTGCGTCATTATTTACGTAGCGCACCGGAGTATTTTTTTTCGAAAACCATACCACGTTGCACCATTGTTTGGGAGAAACCGTTCACACCGGTGCAATTGTTTAAGTAGCACAGTGTCATATATAAAAAATTTAAAAATACCATTGCTACGGTGCACAATTTTTAGGAGAAACTATGTGCACCAGTGCGTCATTATTTATGTAGTGCACAAGAGTATTTTGTTTTTTGTTTGAAATAACCCTACTATGGTGCGTTAGTTTTGTGGGCACTGGTGTGTCAGTTGTATAAAACGTACCATACAAAAACATATCCTAAAACCTCCGCCCGCTCGCCTCCGCTATAAACAATTTTTGGGGCTATTTTCATAGGGGAGTCTGTAAAACCTCCGCTAGAGGGTCTTTTCCTTGTAGTCTATGAGTGTAAACTATTTGACTCAAATACAACACCAAGACACCATAATTTGCACAATAAAACATAATACCCTAGCTAGCTCCATTTGGGATATTGCATTTTTGTTATAGAAATCTATGTATTTGGCATGTGTGTAATTATGTTTAAATTTGGTCATGGGGATTTGGTTGCTATGAATTTTGTTAGTTTAGAAAGTTGCAAATTAAGGAATGAGCATTAACAAGTATTTAAGATATTGAATTAAAAATCATAAAAGTTTAAAACAATTTTTTTTTTAATGAGAAGATTAAGACAACTTATTTATTATAGTGAGTGATTTTCAAAATATTATTAGCATACTTCCTAAATGGGAGAAAATCATCTAATCTTAACCTATATCTATTTCATTACAATAGATTTCATTATACTATGAGGATGGTTGTGATACAAATCATTGACACACACATCCTGTAATCGTCATGAAGTTGTTATATGATGAATACATTTAACCTCATCACAAGGAGGCAAGCTTCCTCAACACAAAGCAGAAACCACCTATGTTGATTGCAATTCCACATTATCTTTAGGAAGCATATATTGGCACATACATAAATATAAATTTATATGAGTTCGTGTTCTCTTAGTTTACATGTGTGTTCTCTGTGTTTACTTCAACCCTATTACATCTTGTACATAGAGAAATACAATTATATTTCTCATTACGATATATTTACAACTCTTATTAGTCCCTATCACAGGCATAGAGGGACTATAGCGATCAATAATTCGTTGACTACATATTAGTTTGTCCTTTGACCAAAAATATTTGCATAATACCTATTGTTGGAGCTAGGGAATTAAAAACATATATTTCTATATAATAAAAAGTACCATATATGTACTGATTTGATTGGATAAGAGATTGGAGGTATTATTGCCAGCTTCGCTATTCCCAATGTTTTATATGGCAACATATCCAAACTTTTTATCGTATACAGTCTTTTTGAATAATATATTTTTCATATGTATTGCTTGAAGGCGGATTAATGCTAGCATTAGTTCGAATGTTTGTATTATCATTTTCTGCTAGCTGAATATATCCCTAAGATTTTATATGTACTAATCATATTGAAATGTTTTGATATCCAAGCTTTATAGTGATTGAGAATTCCAAAGTTTATAACGTCCTTCCTGCATGTATTTGTATTGAAATGTATTGACACTTTTTTTGAGATGCTTCAATAGGCCTGACAAATTTAATGTTTACATGACACGAGGTCCTCCAACAGGCCTGGCAGCTTCAATGTTTTCATACCGCGAGGTCCTTAGACAACCTGACAGTCTTAAATGTTTATCTAAATACGTTTCTTAGAGTACATTTTTCATTGAAATTTTCCATACAACGTTGCAGTGATTTTGTACAGTGTTGTTGTCCACTGCCAATTGAATAGGCATTGTATGTTTCATCCTTATTCTACCTTTTCAATGCAATTTTGATGCAAAGCGAGGGTGGACCTACACCTCCATCTCACCCGCTCACAGGATCGTTCAAATTTCCTCGTTCATGAGCCGAATTGGCTCTTTAGATTCCTCTCGAAATCACTGTGCAAACCCGATCCACAGGTCCTCTCTTTCCTCACGGCCTCCAGCACTTGTCGTGGATAACTTCCACACGGAAAACTCTTATCGGGCTTCGGGGTTTCAACGTTTTCACTGTCGAGAGTCATTGTCCCCTCGAACTCCCGATCACCGATTCTCGATGGCTCCTTTCATGCGTTAGCCCTCCTGAGCTTAACTCCCGCTCATGTGGCCAACTCCCGTGACCACTACCTTACTCAATCGGGGTTTCTAGGTTTACGATGCCTAGATGCATACACCCACGGGATTTCCGATCGTCCAAATCCCGACGCTCCGTCGTGTTGACAGCTGGCCTCCACTATGGCTCAGTCCTCCTCTGTTGTGATGATAGCTGGCTCCCGCTACAGCACCTTTCCTCAGTCTCGATGTGCTGACAATTGTCCCCTACTGACAGTCCGTGTGGCCCCACGCTCCTAGGCCTTATCGGGAAATCGTGTTTCGCGATTCTGCAATGCACAAAACTTTCGTCCCTGGGATCTCCGATATCTCGATGGACAAAATGTCGACGGTGCCCGATCCTTTACCGCTTGTCCTCCAGATGGACGGACCAGATTCCTTTTCGGGTTTTGCTACTTCAAGTGTCCTGACGCCTTGCCGATGCCTGGTGCCTCGGATCTCCGATATGGACGATCGCGTGACACGTGTCCCTCTTTAGACGGACGGCTCAGATTTACTCTCGGGATTTCAAGACTTTCGAAGTCCCGGTTCTCATGACCTCGAGAACTTTGATTTCCCAATGGCCAATATCCCGGCTGCTAAACCTCGTGCAGCTTCCACAGATCCGACGACTATCGGGTATCTGTCCCAGATCTAACGAATCAGATATGTTCTCCTTGTACGCTCCTCCTCCAGAGGCTAAACTCGGCGCTACTCCTCCCGATCCAACGGCTGACGGTATTTCCGCTTCATATCTGATGGCTCAGGTCACTTCTTCTACACATCTACTCCTGCGCTTAACCTCTGCGCAGCTTCTCCCGATCCAACGACTGACGGGTTTTCAGTGTGAGATCTGACGGCTATCAGTATCCTTCTTCTGTGGCTCCTCCTGAGCTCCTTTTGAATGCGTAAAACCAACGGTCCAAATCTTCTTTCTCCGCCCGATCTGACGGCTCCTGTTACTTCTCCTGAGCTCCCTGCGCGCCTTCTTCCCAGACTTGGGAGAATTTCAATCCTTCAAAGGTCTCGGCCTTTGCTGTCTGTTTCCTCTACGAGCTCCACAACCTTGAGCCTCATTGTGCGTGCACAAACGCTTACTCCTCCTGAAATTTTCTCCAAATCTTTGAAGATTTGATCTCTACCTCATGTAGAGTCTCCACGCATACACCACATTGTCTCTCTTGAGCTTCAGTAACCGCTCAGACCCCTTGAGGGATTTTATCCTTCTTTCCTCCTCCCACAGATGGAGAATAGAATGCCTTCCTGGCTGAGTTCACTCAAGCAACCTCCTTGCTGAGTCTTCCTCTCTCTCTGGGTGTTCAGTAACCCAGTGAAAGTTCCTCAGTGGACCTTTCCTTCAACTTCAAAAACTCAAAAGAGTTTTCTTCCTCTCTTCTGTGCCTATCTACACACTTGCTCGACGCCCTCCGGGTGGAGTGTCTTCTCTTCAACAGAACACTCCAACGGTTATGTATCCTTTCGTGCGCTCCTCGCACCTTATCGATGCCCTTTTGACAGATCTTCTTAGAATCCTCAGTGATTCTGGTCTTTCTCAAACTCTCTACAGAGTTCTTCTTCCTCCGTGCACCCATGTACACACGCTCAATGCCCACTTGGAAGAGCTCTACAGAATCCTCAGAGATTCTGTCTTCTGAACTCACAGCAAATTTCCTCCTCCAGTACCTCGTGCTTATGCTCAATGCCCACCTGGAAGAGCTCCTACAGAATCCTCAGTGATTCTGTTTGCAGCCGTGTTCTCACCCACACAGCCTTACCTCCTGAGGTGTTCAGTAACCTCACGGGTCTTCTTCCTGAGTTGTTGACTTCATCTTCTGTGCCTCAGCACGTCTTCGTCTGACTCCTCAGAGTTCAGAAATGCACCCTCTTGTGCACGGCTCTTAGAACCTCAACGTTATGTCACACCCTCCTGGTATGAAGCCTCGAAGACCTTCAACCTGAAATCAAACGAACCCCTGCAGAATGCATCCATATAACATATACATTCACAGCATAAACAAGGAACACACACAGACATGCATATATGACATAAATGCAGGAAAAACTGCTCTATTATATTAAAATGGCAAATGCATGTATTTTACAAAGTGTTCTCGAGCTCTCCTCGGCTCTTCTCTACTCTACCATTTCTTACTCAAAATGAGATCTGAAAATCTCTTTTATCTGAGGGCTCATTCCTCCAGGTTCACCTACTCTATTAAATTACATTCAATTACAATGAATGGGTTGTCTAGTCCAGGATCGGATCTAGATCTCAGCCATTCTTGGCATTAAATCCGATCTACCTAACGCCTTCTCAAAGGCACGGCTTCTATGGCTCACCAGCCTAAGACATTTAATTACATTCAATTCAAATTTGAATGAGGTTGCGCCTCCCTTTCAGCATCTGGATGCATGCGCGCTGAAGTGGTTGGTTGGCTCGCTGGCTGCATGGAGAGATGCTCATGCATCATACTCCACAGCTGCAAAAATCATGAGCTCCTGCTCATCAGCTCCTGCTCATGAGCTTCCCCTGTAGCTGTTGGAAATCCTCCTGGATCCCAAATCAATATTTGGAGTTGTTCATCCGCTCCACCTTCCTGATGTTGTTGCTTATGCGTTGTTGCTGCTGCTGCTTCTTTCATTCTGCCCAGCTGCTCCTTGCTGGTAGTCTGCGCTGATTTCAACATCAGCCTTCTGATGTCCTCAATCTCTATATCCAGCTGCTCCAGTGGTTGGTTTTTCTCATGCAATCTCCTCAGCTGCAAAAATGTTTGGCCATTGAGAAGATCGCTATGATCCCCCACGCCTTCCTAATCTATCTCCAACTTCACCTATTGGATGTGCACGCCCTGCATTTTTATCCTTTCCTCCAGGGCTTCTAGTTGATCCCACAGATTAGAAAAGCATATGATGTCTGTCTCTTCCTCTTCTACTTCTGCAACCTCCTCTGTTGCATTTTGTTCAGCTCTATGGCTGAAAATGTCGATCCATTCCTCAGAATGCTCATTCTCTTTTCCTTCTTCTTCTGCTTCTTCTTCTTCTGCTGTCAGTTCCAATGCTACAGCGCTCTCATCTTGCTAGCTGAAGTCATTGAGTCGTTCCTTAGAACGCTCATTCTCTTCATCCCCTTGGTCAGTCTTAGCCATCTGCTCCAATTTTTGTTTGACAGTCATGGCTGACTGTTCCTCTGATCTTCCAGCATCTGCAATACAATTTTATGCCTCCTCTGGGGCAAATGGAAGGAATATTGAAATTCCCCCAACCATCAGAATATCATTCTGATCTTCATCCTCTGTCAGCTGCACCTGCTGATCTAAATCTATCTCTGAAACTATAAGACCCTCAGACAGTCTCATCTATGTCAGCTCTCCTGGATGATTCAAATTCATCCGCTCATCCCTGCCCACCTGGAAATATGGGATGCTTCCACTACTGACCTGGCAGACTATGAGATCAACTGATCCCATCTTCATCAGCACTCCTTGCTGAACTGAACTCTTCTCTGAGTCCACGAGACCTTCAGATAGTCTCGAGTTTTCATTTCTGCCCACCTGGCAATTTGACACGCTTCCGCTATCCTCCTGGCTGTCTTCGATGCTTCCACTGCCCTCCTGACAGTCTTCGAAATCCTCATATGATCTCCTTTCATTGCCCAGCTGGCAATGTGAAATTCCCTGGCTGTCCTCATGACAGTCTTTGAGATCCTCAACTGATCTCAATTCGTTTCCCTCTTGGCAATCTGGAATTTCTTCTTCTCTTCCTTCATAGCAGTCCTTGAGATCCTCAGATGACCTCAATTCAAATTCTTCATCATCTTCCCAATCATCAAGACCCTTTCCAGTCTCTGGCCAACATACCTCAACCATTTTTTCCTCTGTGGCCTTGGGGTTTTCAGCATACCTCAACCATATTCTCAACAGCCTGCGCTGTCTCATGACCATCAGCTCTCGGACTGGCCATTTCACCTTCGGTTCCTTCATGGGACATTCATATACCCATCTCAGCTTGGCTTTCTTTTCCTGCCTCATCCGCAGTTCCAGCTTCTCTATGTCTGCCTTTAATTCATAGAGCTTTCTAGTCTCTTCTTCATCCCATTCGGCAAGATTTTCGGTCTTTCTCTTCTTTCTATGGCCTTCAGTATCCATCTTGCTGCGCCTATCTGCCTCTCTGACAGATCTGTTGTTGTCACTCTGCATCCATGAGTGTTCTAGCTTCATCATCCTCTCACAGTCCTACTGACTATCTATGGACTGTTGCCTACCTGCAAGCAAGTCCTTACAGAGCTCCTCAGCAACTCCGTCTTCTTTCCAGCTTCCTCTATCTGCAATATACAAACAGATTTCCTGCTCTGATACCACTTGAATGTGTATCAGAGTGTTTCAGTTCCTCATTCTCCTCCTCGCCTGAGATATACAAGCGAGATATCAGCTCTGATACCACTTGATGCAAAGTGAGGGTGGACCTACACCTCCAGCTTACCCGCTCACAGGATCGTTCAAATTTCCTCGTTCATGAGCCGAATTGGCTCTTTAGATTCCTCTCGGAATCACTGTGCAAACCCGATCCACAGGTCCTCTCTTTCCTCACGGCCTCCAGCACTTGTCGTGGATAACTTCCACATGGAAAACTCTTATCGGGGTTTCGGCGTTTTCACTGTCGAGAGTCATTGTCCCCTCGAACTCCCGATCACTGATTCCCGATGGATCCTTTCATGCGTTAGCCCTCCTGAGCTTAACTCCCGCTCATATGGCCAACTCCTATGAAAACTACCTTACTCAGTCGGGGTTTCGGGGTTTACGATGCCTACATGCATACACCCACGGGATTTCCGATCATCCAAATCCTAACGCTCCGTCGTGTTGACAACTGGCCTCCACTATGGCTCGGTCCTCCTCTGTTGTGATGACAGCTGGCTCCCGCTACAGTGCCTTTCCTCAGTCCCGATGTGCTAACAGTTGTCCCCTACTGACAGTCCGTGTGGCCCCATGCTCCTAGACCTTATCGGGAAATCACGTTTCGCGATTCTGCAATGCACAAAACTCTCGTCCCTGGGATCTTCGATATCCCGATGGATAAAATGCCGACGACGCCCGATCCTTTACCGCCTGTCCTCCAGATGGACGGCCCAGATTCCTTTTCAGGTTTTGCTACTTCAAGTGTCCCGACGCCTTGCCGATGCCTGGTGCCTTGGATCTCCGATACGGACGATCGCGTGACACGTGTCCCTCTTCAGACGAACGACTCAGATTTACTCTCGGGATTTCGAGACTTTCAAAGTCCCGGTTCTCATGACCTCGAGAACTTCGATTTCCCGATGGCCAATATCCCGGATGCTAAACCTCGTGCAGCTTCCACAGATCCGACGGTTGTCGGGTATCTATCCCAGATCTAATGACTCAGATATGTTCTCCTTGTACGCTCCTCCTCCAGAGGCTAAACTCTGCGCTACTCCTCCCGATCCAACGGCTAACGGGATTTCCGCTTCAGATCTGATGGCTTAGGTCACTTCTTCTGCACATCTACTCCTGCGCTTAACCTCTGCGCAGCTTCTCCCGATCCAACGGCTGACGGGTTTTCAGTGTGAGATCTGACGGTTGTCGGTCTCCTTCTTCTGTGGCTCCTCCTGAGCTCCTTTTGAACGCGTAAAACCAACGGTCCAGATCTTCTTTCTCCGCCCGATCTGACGGCTCCTGTTACTTCTCCTGAGCTCCCTGCACGCCTTCTTCCCAGACTTGGGAGAATTTCAATCCTTCAAAGGTCTCGGCCTTTGCCATATGTTTCCTCTGCGAGCTCCACAACCTTGAGCCTCGTTGTGCGTGCACAAACGCTTACTCCTCCTGAACTTTTCTCCAAATCTTTGAAGATTTGATCTCTACCTCCTGTAGAGTCTCCACGCATACACCGCGTTGTCTCTCCTGAGCTTCAGCAACCGCTCAGACCCCTTGAGGGATTTTATCCTTCTTTCCTCCTCCCACAGATGGAGAATAGAATGCCTTCCTGACTGAGTTCACTCAGGAAACCTCCTTGCTGAGTCTTCCTCTCTCTCTCTGGGTGTTCAGTAACCCAGTGAAAGTTCCTCAGTGGACCTTTCCTTCAACTTCCAGAACTCAAAAGAGTTCTCTTCCTCTCTTATGTGCGTATCTGCACACTTGCTCGACGCCCTCCTGGCGGAGTGTCTTCTCTTCCATAGAACACTCCAACGGTTATGTCTCCTTTCGTGCG
The DNA here is from genome assembly GCA_010110895.2 of Picea sitchensis. NCBI lineage: Eukaryota > Viridiplantae > Streptophyta > Pinopsida > Pinales > Pinaceae > Picea > Picea sitchensis. The sequence continues at coordinate 48,248 of SNQJ01S0014725.1, forward strand.
CTCCTCGCACCTGCTCGATTCCCTTCTGGCAGAGATTCTCAAAATCCTCGGTGATTCTGGTCTTTCTCAAACTCTCTACAGAGTTCTTCTTCCTCCGTGCACCCCTGTACACAGGCTCAATGCCCACTTGGCAGAGCTCTACATAATCCTCAGAGATTCTGTCTTCTAAACTCACAACAGAGTTCCTCCTCCAGTACCTCGTGCTTACTCTCAATGCCCACCTGGCAAAGCTCCTACAGAATCCTCAGTGATTCTGTCTGCAACCGTGTTCTCACCCACACAGCCTTACCTCCTGAGGTGTTCAGTAACCTCACAGGTCTTCTTCCTGAGTTGTTGACTTCAGCTTCTGTGCCCCAGCACGTCTTCGTCTGACTCCTCAGAGTTCAGAAATGCACCCTCTTGTGCATGGCTCTCAGAACCTCAACGTTCTGTCACACCCTCCTGGTATGAAGCCTCGAAGACCTTCAACCTGAAATCAAACGAACCCTTGCAGAATGCATCCATATAACATATACATTCACAGCATAAACAAGGAACACACACAGACATGCATATATGACAGAAATGCAGGAAAAACTGCCCTGTTATATTAAAATGGCAAATGCCGGTATTTTACAAAGTGTTCTCGAGCTCTCCTCTGCTCTTCTCTACTCTACCATTTCTTACTCAAAATGAGATCTGAAAATCTCTTTTACATGAGGGCTCATTCCCCCAGGTTCACCTACTCTATTAAATTACATTCAATTACAATGAATGGGTTGTCTAGTCCAGGATCGGATCTAGATCTCAGCCATTCTTGGCATTAAAGTCGATCTACCTAATGCCTGCTCAAAGGCACAGCTTCTATGGCTCACCAGCCTAAGACATTTAATTACATTCAATTCAAATTTGAATGAGGTTACGCCTCCCTTTCAGCATCTGGATGCATGCGAGATGACGTGGTTGGCTGGCTGGCTGGTTGCATGGAGAGATGCTCCTGCATTAAATTTCGTCATTGTTGAAGCTACATACATTGTTTACCGATTCAGTGATTGCTTCTTCTTCGTTGGTTCATCGGTTGTTGCTTGTTGTTGTTTCGTTCGTGATTCGACCTACGCTTCTTCAATTCATCATTTCAGAGTAAGTTTCCATGCCATAGTTTCATTTTGTATTCCTTGTTTGTTGTTCAGTGTTTACAGTTTGCAGGTAAGAATGTTTGCTTATTTGTAGTGCCATGGTCTTCGTATGTTTTTGGTTCCTTTTGTGCTTCGACTGCAGTTTTGTAATTGTAATCGTTGGAGATACATATGTTGTTTTCTGGTTCGGTGGTTCTTGCTAGTTCATTGGTTCGTGGGTTGCTAGTTGTGTTTGTTTGGCTCGAGTTTACGCTTTGGGGCCCTAGGGATGCAGTTCGGCATGTTCGTGCTTTCTCACTAGTTTGGTGTTAAGAATCAAATATCAATATAGCATAGAAAAACCTCAGAAAAAGTACTCAATGCCTTGAAAAAAGAGATAATTTCAGATAATAAGCCTCTTTGAGGGGGCAACCTCCTTTTACCCCACTAAAATGTTCAAGTACAAGATGATTCAAAATGAAAATGTCTCCTTGGTATATATAGGAGACTAGGAGGTATAATAACAACTAATGGCCTAAAGCCGACATAAATAAAATAACATTACTAATATAATATGCCCCAAATAAGGGGTAATGAGCCAATATTAGGGCTTAACATGCCCCTCCCCTTGAGACAAGTGTTGTCCGCAATGCTTGAGTAACTCTGGATGCTTTTGTATAAAAGACTCATATTCCCAAGTGGAATCTTCAGCCGGTAGTTTCCTCCATTTCATGAGATACTCTGAAATGGATCTATTCCTCAGCTGGCGAATTCTTGTGTCAGTGATGGCTTCAGGCTCCAATATTATTTTTCCATCCTCATTAAGTTCTGGCAATATAGTTTGAACTGGGATCTTGTCGCCTATAACCTTATTTAAGCATGAAACATGGAAAACTGGGTGTACTCATGAAGATGTAGGCAGATCCAATTTGTATGCCATAGTACCAATCTTTTACAACACCTTATAAGGGCCATAGTACTTTGGTGATAATTTATTATCCTTCTTGGCTTGCTTGACGGACATCTGTTTGTATGGTTGTAGTCTTAAAAACACCCAATCCCCTACTTAAAAACTTCTTCCACTATGATGTTGATCTGCTTTTTGTTTCATGTGATTCTGTGCCATGGTTAGGTTGTCCTTTAAGATTTGGAGAACTTGTTGTTGATTCTCGATGTGATCTTCCACTGGTTGAACCTTAGATTTTTCTTTTAGATAACCATTTAAACCATTGTGTTTGTTTATCAGAGACAAAGCAACGAAGGTAGCCTTCCAAACATTTGTTCACTATCCCGGTTTGTCCATTAGATTGAGGATAATAGGATGAGCTATGAGACAATTGAGTACCCAAACAAGAAAATAATTTTATCCAAAAATGTCCAACGAAGATGAGATCTCTGTCACTTGCAATAATCTGTGGGCTGCCATGTAGCTTTTGAACTATCTCCATGAATGTTGTGGCAATTGTACTAGCTTTGAAGGGATGAAAGAGTGCACAAAAGTGTGCGTACTTGGTCAGTCTATCAACAATCACCATGATGACACTCTTTCCTTCAGACTTTGGTAACCCTGCGATGAAATCCATGGAAACCTCCTCCGAGTGCTAACTTGGGATGGATAATGGTTGTAAAATACCTGGGGTCTTAGTTGTTTCCACCTTATTTTATTGGAAAACCAAACAGTCTGCCACAAACCTTTGAACATCAGTTTTAAGGCCATCCCCAAAAAAATCCTTCTTGACTCTATGGTAGGTTTTGAAAAATCTCGAGTGCCCTCCTACTGGAGAGGTGTGCAATTCCAATAGTACATTTTCTTTGAGTTGGGATTTATTACATAAATATAAGCGATCTTTGTACCATAGTGAATCATTTTTCCATGTAAATGTATCTGATGCACTGGAATCCTCCAGCAACCTTTGAATGAGAGTCCACACTTTTTCGTCATTCTTCCATTCATCCCTTGCTTCTATTATTGAATCGGGCTGGATGATCGAGATAACACAAAGAAAGACCTCAACATCTTCATCATTTCTTGAGAGTGCATCTGCCACAACATTTTGCTTCCCCTTTTTATAGACGATTTCAAAATCATAACGCAATATCTTGGTTACCCATTTTTGTTGTTCTTCTGAAGATAGTCTTTGTTCCAAGAAGTATTTAAGACTATCATGATTTTTTTTTACCTTGAAGTGCCTACCTATTAGGTAAGGATGTCATTTCTTCAATGCATGTAGTATTTCCATCATTTCCTTCTCATAAATGGGTTTGTGTAAGTCCTTTCCCTTGAGTAGTCGACTTTCAAAAGCCAGGGGCCTTCCTTCTTGCATTAGGACAACACCAATTCAATTTCCCAAGTCATCACATTCCACAATAAAGGTTTTTGTGCAGTCTGGAGTGGTCAATGTAGGAGCTTTGCACATCACCTCTTTAAGTTGTTCAAAAGCTCTAGTTGCCTCTAGAGTCCTTGAAAATGCATCCTTCTTAGTTAGTGTCGTTAAAGGTGATGTTATTCTTCCATAGTTCCGAACAAGTTGCGGTAGTAACCTGTCAAACCAAAAAATCCTCTAAGATTCTTCAATGTTTTGGGAATCAGCCAGTCCATTATGGACTTAATCTTGTTAGGGTCTACCTTGACACCTTCATGAGATACAATATGACCCAAATACTCTACCT
>SNQJ01S0014725.1:52061-65167 GCA_010110895.2 Picea sitchensis
ACATGTCGCGCATGATCCTCACAAGACTTACTATAGATTAGTATATCATCAAAAAATACTAACACAAATTTTCGAAGGAAAGGCTTGAAAATGGAATTCATCAACCCTTGGAATGTGGAAGGTGCATTTGTAAGGCCAAAAGGAATGACCAAAAATTCATAATGGCCTTCATGAGTTCGCAATGTTTTTTTTGGTATATCTTCTTCCTTCTGTTACAACCCCATCTGGTACGACTCCTATGCCTTACAACTGGTAAAAGAATCCTTAATTTTTTTTTTGTGTGTGTGTATGTGTAGGAAGGTATTAATGAAATTATAATCAACATCGCAACATGATGATGAACCAACACATGCAACTCACATGACAACAACATAACGACCAATCATAAAAGAACATCAAGCCCCTGGAAGCAATGTATGACATTCGACTGACGAACAATAAGAATGACTACCCACCTGTCCTACCCTACAATGGTTAGGACATCCAAGACACATAAGCAACGCTCAAGCCTAGGTTCCCATTGATTCTGACCATTTAAGGTCTCAGGGTTGGCGACCATTCTAAGGAACAAGGAGGCATCTACATCCCGCCCGACACAAGCAAACGAAGCACATTAAAGTTTACAAACGAAGTACATACATTATCTAAAAGGAACCACAACACCCTCAACGGGAAGCACAAGCTAAAAACGATTTCGCCAATACCCCAATCATTCGTCAAGTCAAGCTAGTCAATAATTACATTCAATAATTACAAGCCCAACTTAGCATGTATACAATGCAAAATGACATTAAGGTACAATCTAAATTACCCTTAAAACAAATCCATTGCGCAATTTTAAATTACAAATTTTTGTCAAGGTACCATCTACTTCAACATTAAATGGACATCAATAAGAAAATTTGAACTTTGACTGGATTAATAATTAAAAATATAAATAACCATTAATTATAATCTAACTAACTTGTCTAAATTATAAACTAGCCATTCATTAACAATCAAATAGGCATTAGGTATAACCAATTTTAGAAAGTTTAAATACCATGTCCATCATCACAATCTATTTGACTAATCTAATTAATCCATATTAGAGCCCTAACTACAATTACCATCTAAATTAACATTAATGCAAAACAAGTCAATACTAACATTGAATTTATAATTGCATTCTAATCTAACTGTTTAATTAAAAAGAAGACTAGATTTAACAGTCAGGTCTGAGTCAACTAGGTGGTCTACTCATCAAGAGTGTCTAATCGTAAAGAAGGTGCTCCCCTAAATTATGTTTTTGTCTCCCTATCAAATATTGTTTCCTAAATCTGGTAACAACCTTGCATCAATTTTATTGTGGTTGAAATGCCTTTCACACTACTATTAAGTTTAAAGTACTATATTTTTATCTATTACTAGACCCTACATAGAGACTCTCTTAACTGTAAGGCATGAAGTAATTTACCAATGATGTTAATAGCTTCTGGCTATTTATATGGTAAATTCTTTTTAATTTCCAATGAAGGTGATGATAAGTGTTGAACTCAACATGACAGTTTCAACCACTCACAACAGGGATAGCCAAATCCAGAAGCTAGTATTTTAGAGATTTCCAAACATCTAAATGCCTTTTATACAAAAATTAGACAACGATTCAGTTATTAATCTCAGTTCTCTGCCATCGGAATTTTACAATGATGGAAGAATTACTGATCAATTAAATTCCTTTTTGACGAACGAAAATTGGAAAGGTACCACTTAATTTCCAGGACTTGCTTAATGCAATAACTATTAATGATGGCATAAAAACTGAATCCATCCACAGAATCCATATGCCATCTAACCGATCAAATATACTGTTTTAACATTACGAGGTTTTACTGAAGTTATGGATATGGAATGAATTGTTGCCATCGCTGTCAAACTTGGCCCGATGGATTTGCTGACATCCTAATAACAAGCTTCTAAACACGACAACTCGCTGGCATCCTATAGAGGCAAAATCAAAATCTTTAAAAAACAAAACGTTGTCATCCCTGTGTGAAATTCATGGTTTTTTTTTTCACGCAGTAACAATGAGGAGTAACACCCGTGTGATAGTACAATCGTGGGCATATATTCGGTGGTAAAAATCACGATGTAATAATTGACCATCAATAGACTATCAGTTGTTGTCGATATGCTAACAGTTGACCTATTAATAAGATCGTTGGTCAATCATGCTACCAGTCTGCCATTAATGAAATCACCATTCAACCTTATGCTATCAATATTAACAGGTTATCTACTAACACATAAAAATTCACTATCCAACATAATTTATGTAATGAAATCGTTGTAAAGAGAAGGATATAGTTGTCAGTTCACTAAATCTATTCATTGTATAATAAGTTTGTTGTCAACAACAAGTGTCCATCTATTAACACCTATTACGCCTGTAGTTACACAGTAAAACCACCTCCATCGAAACAATAAAAATGCTACCCAATACTTAGTAACTACGTAATCAATTCAAGGATGATTCATTGGTGGTTCAAGAGTAAATTTCACAATTTTAGTGTAAACATTTATTGTCTTTCAAAGGTAAAAATTGCGGATGTAAAATAATACACCATAACTCTGGGGTTAAAAAATGTTGGTCTGTTGGTCATATTCACGGGGAGATTAACATTCAAAATCAATTTGATGAATTTAAGAATCAACTTTACTGTGGTTAAAACATCCAAACAATATAATGCGCTGAGATTAACCATTCATCAAAAACCCAGAAGTAAAATTTTTATTAACCAATACACCCTAGCAGTCTAAGACGAAGTGCATGTAGCTTTGTCAAGCACCGAGAAATCGAAACAACTGACCAGAATTAAATACAAAGGGTTGGCTATGCATATTCACCCCCCCGAAGTCAATGAAGTGAATCTGAAGGAGGGACAATCACCAAGCAATAAAAAGATATAAAAGATGCTGAGTTGAAATAAGACTTCATCATCAATCAAACCTTGCAGGGTTAGATATATGCATCAGGCGCAAGACAACAATCATCCAAGGAAAACAACAAAGGTAGACAGATGATGGGATCATCCTTCGCTCATCATCCTTGCACAGAAAAGCAGGGTGCTGAGATACATAGGTCTTTTAACACTAAGGAAATGACCGTAGATCAGGCTCTTGGCTGACTGCTCAGGCGAGGACTGAGGAGCTAGAGATGAAAGACAACAGAAAGGAAAAAAAATGGTCACAATCAACACCACCGGGCTATCAAGTCATGCAGGGAATGAAGGCCTTGGGAGTCAACAATCATCGAGCTTGGCTAAGAAAATTTCATTCATCAAACTTTAAAAATAACTCAGTTTACTTCTCCACTAAATACGCAGATCCAAGCATAAGTCCTAATACATTCTACCATACAAAAATGAAGAGTGTACCATTGCCTGATCGCCTTCTTCAATTGACGTCCCATGCGCTCCCTGCAACTCCTACTCGTCGACCGTCGAGACTTCACTAGTACCTCCCAACCAATGCTAGGGGTACTCTTCTTCCCCCTTATCCCCTCAAGCCGCAAAGGGGCGACACACACTATCTAGAGATTTTGACTAGCTCCCAGCTCGCCTCGCAAGGCGGAGCTACCACTCCTCTCCGAGATGGGTATCCCAACTCCCATAAGTAAATCAGTCAAGTAGATATTTCTGTAGCGTAACATTACACAAACAAAAGATGCTCATTCATCCTTCTCCTTCCTTCATTTTATAGAGTTTCGAACTTCCTTTCTTTCCTAAAATCTCATTTAATAATGTTTTAAAAATAAATTCCCAAAATTCTTCTCCATACAAGTGTCACCCATCCCCTTCATTCCTCCATTATTTAATTTCTTTAATTAATTAATTATCTTATTTCCCTCACCCACCTAGAGTTACTCCTAGAATCACTCCTAGGTGTCCCCAAATTCCCTTACAGGTTTTAAAGCCTTTCCCTACTATGAAATTGCTAATTCAGTTTAAAATTAGAAAGCTCTTAAATGGTAGATTCTTTACTAAGTTGACTTTCCACTTTTCCCCTTAAATTTCCCTTTTTCCCTTTTTATGGTACCTCTTTCCCTACTTTCCTAATTTTTTTTATTTTCCCTCTTTCCCCTTTTTACTTAGAACTCAAAAAGGCAAGTCTGATAATTAACCCTTTTTCCCTTTTCCTATTTAATTAGTATATTTTAATTTATTAAGGTAATAAAACAATTAATTCCCTTTTTAATTTATAATCCAACATAAAAAAAAATTGAGACAATTCATTTCTTACTCCCTTCATGTTACAAGATTTAACGACGATCATAATTATTATTCATGTGGATTTTATTTTTATTATGATCATTATTATTTTTTTATAGAGAGATAAAATTTTACCACTAGCATAGTTTAGACTTAAACCTTAAATTTTCGTATTGGGCGACATTTAGTTAGGTAATTTGTTTTAAAAATACTTAACACGTTATTCATCCTAAGGCCATCTAGGTTCATTCATATATCATCAACAATGTGATGTGCCATTCAGGGCGCACTAGGTGCTCCAAGGGTCCCGCTCGCCTCATCTGTTCCCTTGCGCGATGTGCCCTTCAGGATGTACTACGTGCTCCAAGGGTGCCACTCGCCACTCTCCATTTTTCTTGCACAATGTTCTCTTCAGGATGCACCACGTGCTCCAAGGGTGCCACTCGCCTCTTGACTGAATTGGTAGACATCAATAACCCCTAGAGTCAATACTCCACCAGGTGAACTTGTGGGAGACTAAGGGCCTCTAAGGAATAAGGCCCCCACCTTATTGTGCGCCCCTTAGAATCATCGTGAGTGACTGTCGTAGTCTGCCCTCATGGCATCGTGGGTCCTCTCAAAATAGGTAATCTTTAACCTATAGTTCAAGCCACGACGGGAGTGCTAGTAGGATGTCGCAGGGTTGTTGTCCACACCTCTCCCTCAACATCTATGGTAGTCGTGCGTGACCCCTTTACTCCATATGTGAGTCTGGTCAGCAAGATATCATTAGCCTGCATCACCAACAAATCATGTCAGAGGATATCCATATCATACTATCTAATTAGATGCACTAATATCATAGTAAAACAATCAAACCCCAATGGTACACTCCCTGACTCGATCCAGATTCCAAGGAGTTCCATCAATGCCTCTGCATCCTCAAGGTCCAAAATCCTGCACACTCAGTAAACTGAGTCAATAGCACCTGTCTATGCCAATGCAATAAACAACATGTCATCAACCTATAACACCTCATAATCAAAATCAAAGGTTTTAATAGCATAACAATCCGGATCACTTGCAAGAAAGTGTCCTGAAAGAATAAGTTCGCTCAGTGCGCTAGAGCAGGATGTTACATAAACCCCCTCTTGGTCTAAACTTTGTCCCAAAGTTTCACAGTAGAAATGTCGAAATAAAGTGTATCACAGTATCATATGTCTATCTATCAAACACAAATGGAAACTACTGCTGCATATCATATGCATCCTCCTAGGTCGTGGAGTGTGTACTATAATTATCCCACTGGACCTTGACCTGATATACTGTTCGACGTCATAGTTGTCGAACGTAATGATCCAAGATGTGGACTGGCTCAGCTGTGAGAGCCCCCTCATCCGACACCTACAAAAAACTCATGGCAATAACATGTGTAGGATCACTAATATAATGTCTCAAAATAGATACATGAAAAACATCATGCCTACGCCTCAAAGAATCAGGAAAGGCTAGTCAATAGGCCACAGGCCCCTTTCTCTTCACAATCTCGAAAGGTCCCATGAACCTAGGAGAGATTTTATCTCCCTTCCCAAACTTGATCGAACTCTTGTGCGGTTTAACCTGCAAGAAGACTCGATCTCCGACCTCGTAACTATGGTCAACATGGTGCGCATCGGCATAACTCTTCTGTCAATCCTATGCTTCTTTTATCTTTTGTCTTATTGTTTGCGTTTTCTCTTCCATTTCTTGGATCACTTCTGGTCCTACCAAGACCTTATCCTCAAGCCGATCCCAACTCAAAGGCTTTCGACATGGTCACCCGTAAAGAAACTCGAAAGGCGCAATACTGTTGTTGTAAGATAACTCCACTAGTGGCAAGAATTCTTCCCAATGCTTTTGTTGGTCCATCAGGTACATGCACAACATTTCCTCCAAGGTTTGGTTCATTCATTCGGTCTTCCCGTCAGTCTCTGGGTGATGCGCAGTACTAAAGTTAAGTTGGGTTCCCAAGGCCTCTTGGAAACTCATCCAAAATCATTCAGTAAACACCGATCCTTGATCAAATAAAATCCTCTTAGGCACACCATCCAGCCTCACAATCTCACTGATGAAAACTCTAGCTATGTCAGGTGCCTAATATGTTGTACGCACAGGAATAAAGTGAGCAGTCTTCGTCAAAGTTTCTACTACTACGAAAAATCGAGTCATGTCTCCTTACCGTCAGTGGCAAACCAAAAATAAAATCCATCAAAATAACCTCCCATTTTGATTATGGAATAATGTGTGGTTGTAGTAATCCTGTTGGGTGTCTATGTCCAGCCTTTACTTGTTGACATTCTAGACATATGGCCACATAGTTGACTATGTCAACCTTCATTCCCTTCCAAAATAATAAGGGTTTAAGGTTTTCTATCATCTTCGTGACTCCCGGGGGAGCCATGTAAACTACTCTATGAGCCTCGCTAAGGATCGACATCCTCAACTCAGCATTCGACGGTACGTAGATATGACCTTTAAACCTCCATAAACCATTGCTATCGAATGAAAATCCTTCAAATCAGTGTACCATCATTGTGTTTTGTCCGATAAAACCCTCAACCTCTTTGTACCAGTCATCGTCATGCTGTAAAGTTAGAATCTTTTCACATAGATTCATTTGAAGAGGCAACATTGAAAAGATGCATGGTCTTTGAATCAATGCATCCGCCACTCAGTTCATTGTTCCTTTTATGTAAGTAATATCGAAGTCGTACTCGCTAAGCAATTCCGACCAACGTCGTTGTCGTGTGTTCAGGTCACTTTGCGTAAAGATGTGTTGTAGTCCACAATGGTCAGTCCTTAGTTCAAATTTTCATCCGACAAGGTAGCGTCTCCAAAGCTTCAAGGCATATACGATGGCTAACAACTCCAAATCATGCATCGCGTAGTTCTCCTCATTCCTTCTTAGTTTCCTCGAAATGTAAGAGATCACTCATCCATATTTCATCAAGACTCTACCTAAGCCTTCCTTGGATGCGTCATTACATACCAAGAAGTCCATGTCCATGTCAAGGACCTTCAGTATCGGTGTTGTTGTCAACAAATCCTTGAGCCTCCAAAATGCTTCCACACATTTCTCGGTCCAAACAAACTTCTTGCTTTTCTTCTGCAATTTCGTGATCGGATTTGCTACCTTTGAAAACCCCTCTACGAACCGTCGATAGTATCCTGCTAAATCCATGAAGCTACGCACTTCTGGGACATTCATTGGCGCAGGCCATTCCATGATAGCCTCGAACTTTGTTGGATCCATGGTGATGCCTTCACCGAAGATGACATGCCCTAATTAGTGAATCTTCGATTGGTAAAAAGAGCATTTGAACAACTTCCCATACACTTTGTGCTCTCATAGACACTGTAGTACCAAGCACAAGTGCTCGTCATGCTCCTCCATAGTCCGAGAGTAGATCAAAATATTGTCAATGAATACTTGGATGAACTTGTCCAAGTACTCACGAAACACCCCATTCATCAAACTCATAAATACCCCTGGGGCATTTGTCAGTCCAAATGGTAAAACAATAAACCCGTAATATCCAAACCTCATCTTAAAGGTGGTCTTAGGGATATCATCCTCCTTGATCTGTAAGTGGTGATACCCTGATTGCAAATCAATCTTGGAGAACATCGTTGCATCCTTCATTTGATCAAACAGATCATCAATTCTCGGCAATGGATACTGATTCTTGATCGTGGCCTTGTTCAGTTGATGATAGTCAATGCAGAGCCTCCATGACCCATCCTTCTTTTGTATGAAAATAATAGGTGCAACCCATGGTGACACACTAAGGACGTATTAGTCCCAGGTCCAACAACTCCTTCAGTTACATTTTCAACTCTTGTAACTCCGGGGTCGACATCCGATAAGATGTTCTTGCTATCAATTCAGTCCTCGGTTTTAGGTCTATGGTAAACTCCAATTCCCTCTCCAATGACATCCCAGGTAAATCCTCTAGAAACATGTCCGCAAACACTCTCACCACCATAAGGTGTTCTAGAACTTCCGCTACTCCCTTCTCATTTAACGCAATGATCACATAAAGCTTGCACCCCTTGCACATGCTCTTTCGAAGTTACAAGGAAGAGATGAACCTTAGGGAAACTCCCTGGTTCCAACCTACAATCATACGTCTCTGTCCCTTGTCATCGACCAAGATCAACCATTTCATCTTGCAGTTGAGTATCGCCTCATGTGATTCCAACCATTCCATACCAATTATGACATCATAAGATCCTAAGATCATGACGTATAGGTTGTCCCTTGTGACAAACTCTCCCAGGTTAAGGATACATCCCGTAACCTTTCCTCTAAACTTGTATTTGGCTCCTGAAGCCATCTCTATGAAGCTAAACTCATCCTATTCGACTGCCTTTACCTTAATCCTTTTTAGTGTTGCACCAGAAATGAAACTCTTGGTAGCACCGAGATCTATCAAAATACTAAGGGTCCGGTCAGCGACGGTTCCTGTTGTCTCAAGAACAATCGACTGGTTCTGTACCTGGAATTTATTCACCACTACATGAATCTGATGGTCCTTGCCCATATCTCCCACAATAGTGGGTTCGGCTGATCTAGATGCTCTAGTCCTATCCACCGATCAATCGCTCTAGTTGTGTGGCTCCCCACATGTCCAACACCCCTTCTTTGTCCCATTAGTCCTGGTAACCGAAGTAGAGGATGACGACCCACCAGCCTGGAATCCTGGTCTGTTTTATTGAACAAGCCTAAACTGTTGTTGCTACGGGCGACGCTGCTATTGATGTTGTGGTCCCTGATAAGGTGTTCGCTGCTGAGTCATTGGTCGTCGAGGTGTAGTGAAAGTGGATCCCCTCTGGAAGCCACGATATCCTGGAGTATTCCTGGTTGGTGTCTGATGCTACTATGTACCAGATGACACCTTCCCTGCTGGTCTCGCTGGAGTCCTGGTCTAACCCCCACTGATAAGCTCCTCATCTGCAATGAGGGTCGTTTGTATGACATCATGCAAGGTTTGAGGCATCAAAATCCTAACCTTTGCATGTATTCTTCCATTAAGGCCGAACACAAATCTGTTGACCTTAAGTTTCTCAGTGTTAGAGTGTAGAGCATACCGGAGTAGGTCCATAAAATGGGCCTCGTACTCGGGCACCATACAATCTCCCTATCGTAAGGCATTGAACTCATTGAGTTGACGCTCAATGAATTCCTCTAAAAGGTACCTCTCTCCAAACCTTTCCTTGAATAGTTCCCATGACACATATTCAATGACCATGTTCAACTATGGTAGGATCATATTCCACCATAGAAGAGTGCTCCCCTTCAGTTGAAACACCTCCATGCAGAACTTCATGTTGGAGGTATAATCGCGAAGTGTGAAGCACATCGCCATGTTCTCCAACCATGCCTCGGCAGCTGCATCATCTGAGGCACCAAATAACTCGAGAAATTTCACCTTCTCGAGTTCACGATGAATGCTACCACCACTGACCGGAGTGCACAATGGAATCTCAGCGGGTGTCGGTGCCCTGGCCTCATCTCTATCCAAACGACTGATCACAGCCTCAAACATGCGCTAAAAATATCTCAACATTCTGACTACATCACCAACTACTATCTTCTCCTGTCCGAGAACCTACTCGTCTCCCTAGGGTTAGACCCCTCAGGCATGGATGCTACTGGAGGCGTCACACCTCTTCCCCTATCACCCGATCGTCTGCCTCTACGGTGTCCTCTATCCATGATTACCTACATGCACACAAGTCAACACGATCAGAAATAGTATAATCAATCATATCAACGAAATCCGTAGTGATCCCAAGTCATGGGTTGAACCCACTCTGATACCACATGTTACAGCCCCATCTGGTACAAATCCTATGCCTTACAAGTGGTAAAATCATCCTTAATGTTTTTTTGTGTGTGTGTATGTGTAGGAAGGTAATAATGACATTATACTCAACATCACAACATGAAGACGAACCAACGCATGCAACTCACATGACAACAACATAATGACCAATCATAAAAGCACATCAAGACCCTGGAAGCAACATATGACATTCGACTGATGAAGAATAAGAACGAATACCCACCCATCCTACCCTACAATGGTTAGGACCTCCAAGACACATAAGCAACGTTGAAGCACAGGTTCCGATCGATGTTGACCAATTAAGGTCTCAGGGTTGGCGACTGTTCTGAGGAACAAGGAGGCATCTACATCCCGCCCAACATAAGCAGACCAATCACATTAAAGTTTACAAACTAAGTAAAAACATTAATTAAAAGGAACCAGAACACCCTCAACGGGAAGCGCAAGCTAAAAATGGCTTTGCCAATACCTCGATCAATCGTCGAGTCAAGCTAGTCAATAATTACAATCTATATTAATCATCTATTATGATCCCAACTTAGCATGTATAAAATGCAAAATGACATTAAGGCACAATCTAAATTATCCTTAAAACGATTCCATTGCGCAATTTTAAATTACAAATTGTCGTCAAGGTACCATCGACTTCAACATTAAATGGACATCAATAAGAAAATTTGAACTTTGACTGGATTAATAATTAAAAATATAAATAACCATTAATTATAATCTAACTAACTTGTCTAAATTATAAACTAGCCATTCATTAACAATCGAATAGGCATTAGGTATAACCATTTTTCGCAAGTTTAAATACCATGTCCATCATCAAAATGTAATTGACTAGTCTAATTAATCCATATTAGAGCCCTAACTACAATTACCATCTAAATTAACATTAATGAAAAACAAGTCAATACTAACATTCAATTTATAATTGCATTCTAATCTAACTGTTTAATTAATAAGAAGACTAGATTTAATAGTCAGATCTGAGTGAACTAGGCGGTCTACTCATCAAGAGTGTCTAATCGTAAAAAAGGTGCTCCCCTAAATTGCGTTCTTGTCTCCCTATCAAATCTTGTTTCCTAAATCTGGTAATAGCCTTGCATCAAATTTATTGTGGTTGAAATTCCTTTCACACTACTATTAAGTTTAAAGTACTATCTTTTTATATATTACTAGACCCTAGATAGAGACTCTCTCGACTGTAAGGCATGAAATAATTTACCAATGACATTAATAACTTCTGGCTATTTATAGGGTAAATTCTTTTTAATTTCCAACGAATGTGATGATAAGTGTCGAACTCAACATGACAGTTTCGACCATTCACAGCAGGGATAGCCAAATCTAAAAGCTAGTATTTTAGACATTTCCAAGCATCTAAATGCCTTTTATACAAAATTCAGACAACGATTCAGTTATTAATCTTAGTTCTCTGCCATCTGAATTTTACAATGATGGAAGAATTACTGATCAATTAAATTCCTTTTTGACGAACGAAAATAAGAAAGGTACTACTTAATTTCCAAGACTTGTTTAATGCAATCACTATTAATGATGGCATAAAAACTGAATCCATCCACAGAATCCATATGCCATCTAACTGATCAAATATACTTTTTTAAGATTACGAGGTTTTACTGAAGTTACGGATATGGAATGAATTGCTTCCATCATTGTCAAAGTTGGCACAGTGGATTCGCTGACATCATGATAACAAGCTTCTAAACATGGCAACTCGCTATCATCCTATAGAGGCAAAATCAAAATCTTTAAACAACAAAACGCTGTCATCCCTGTGTGCAATTCATGGTTTTTGTTTTCAGGCAGTAACAGTGACGAGTAACACCCACATGATAGTACAATCGTGGGCATAAATTCGGTGGTAAAAATCGTGGTGTAATCTCTATCCATCAATAGACTATCAATTGTTGTCGATATGCTAACAGTTGACCTATTAATAATATCATTGGTCAATCATGGTACCAGTCTTCCATTAATGAAATCACCATTCAGCCTTACGTGATCAATATTAATAGGGTATCTATTAGCACATAAAAATTCACTATCCAACATAATTTATGTAATGAAATTGTTGTAAACAGAAGGATATAGATGTCAGTTCACTACATCTATTCATTGTATAATAAGTTCACTGTCAACAACAAGTGTCCATCCAAATTACAGAAGGCATCTTTCAAATGACTTGGGTATCATATTGATACCATAAATTTGAGCTCGATTCAACCAAATATATGTATTTTCTTCAAATTAAATTTAAATGAATACAAAACGGAGACCAAAGTCATGCTCTAAATATTTTCTATGATTGTAACAATGAAATGAATTGATCAACATGTGTAGTAAGTATGAGAGCGAGCTGATGTGAGGCACGGACAGAAACCCTAGCTCTCCTGCGGCATAGCCAGTTGCAGTATGCACACAACACCAGGCAAGGCCATCCACCAGCGACGACCACGAAAACTTGGTGGTCNCCCCCCTCATACCGCAATGTGGCGGCCAATGAAAAATTGGGTGTCAGAGAAAGGAGACCCACCTTCGAGACGCCACCGCAGATAAGAGAGCAACTCTTAGCTAAGGAGCAGGGTCTGAGAACGAAAATGGATACAGAAGCAGGAACATCCCAGCCCAAGCTGCCACGGAGTTGGGAACCAGGTAAATGTATTCCACAAATGGAAAAACCTCTGAGATATTGCAAGATACCAGATATATAAAATATGCAGAACAAAAATGAAATGTTAGAAATAACAGAATAACAGTAAAATATCCAGCATAATCTTCACAATACACATAAATGATTCACGAAATAACAACAGAAATAGCACTTTGAATCAGATAGCAATGTTCACAGGCCTCTTCGAGGGGGAAACCTCCAATCGAGTAGTGCTCTATTACAATAATATCCAAGCTAGGGTTCTCATACCCTCGACTCCTATTTATACTAAAAAGAAGCATCTAG
>SNQJ01S0014725.1:65217-77915 GCA_010110895.2 Picea sitchensis
ATTAGGTCTTCTTACATCCGCCTTATTCTATTTTATTGAAAGGTCTTATTAATATTGACCTTTATTACATCCGAATACATTGATCTACCTATGTGCGGGTTAGGACCTTAACAGATATCTCATTAGTTCAACTAGGGTTGGAGAGCACACACAATTTATGAAAGAACACGCCCTCATTGGTAAATTCCTGGGACTTTGGCCCACAGAGAGGGACCTTAACAAGTGGATTAAGCACTGGTGGAACCCCAAAGGAGACTATGAGGTGAAACTCAGCTCCAAGAATTTCTTCACCATCATTCTATACAACCTAGAGGACAAGGACAGGATCTTTGAAAATGGACCATATTTCTTCAACTCTGCAGGGTTGTTCCTACGCTTCTGGACTGAAAGATTCAGCCCAGATAAAGAAGATTTTACCATGGCCCATGTATGGATACGTCTATACTCCCTCCCATAAGAGTTATGGCTGGAAGAGATCTTAATGGGCATAGGTAATACCCTAGGACAGTACGTCAAAACTTCGGAAGCTACAAGGCAGAGAAAATACACCTCATATGATAGGATCTGTGTATACATGAATATCTCCAAAGCACTCCCTGGAACGATGACCCTTGAATACCAGGATGAGGACTGGAAACAAACTCTGGATTATGAGCACATTAGTTTTAGATGCAGGAGATGTCATGAGCACAGCCACCTATATTGGGACTGTCCTCTCATCAAACAAGCCGCAAAGGAAAGCGAAACCACGCAAAAGGATGGCTTCACCACTATCACCTCAAGAAGGCGAAACCCCCCAAGAAAGAAAATCCCAGATTCCAGTCAAAAAATTGCAACCAAAAACTCATATGAGATTTTGGACCAACTGCCAGAAGAAGAGGAAATCCAAGACCCACACAAGGACCCTCAGCAGAAGCCAAAGAACAACCCAAATATCAAACCTAATCCTGCAACTGGCGAAACCCACACAAAAGACAGAGGAGAAGGGGACAGGGACACTCCAATGCTGATTGCCGACCGAGACCTAGCAGGAATAGACCTGGAAAAGCTGGAGGAAGCTCTCAACCAGAAAGACCTACAAACCCTCCCTGAAGAACAATTGCGCAAAGTCCATAAAGTCTTTCTAAACTCTTCAGCTGGCTCTACGGCACGCATGGGCATAGCAACGGACCTGAGTTCTATCTCAAAGAGAATCCCTCAAGAGGACAAAAGAAGAGGGCGGAAAACTGCGCACCAACTGATCAAGGAAGCCGACAACCTTATGATAAACTCGGGTCAGATCCACAAGCTAGCGGAGGGATACCTCCACTCAGCCCCTCCTTCTTAATGATGAAGGTCATCACCTCGAACATCAGAGGATTGAACGGTAGATCCAAGAAAAGGATTCTACGAGACTGCATCATAGCAGAAAAACCAGACATTCTGATGCTACAAGAAACCAAATGCCGAGGAGCAGAAGTTGAAGCAATCTTTCAGCGTATATGGAGAGCATGAAACTCCTTAACAATAGATTCAACAGGGGCCTCAGGTGGCCTTGCCATCCTATGGAACCCGCACAACATCACAATCAGCAAGCCCTTCACAACGATAGGCACAATAACTGCCCACTTTGAGGTCATTGGCTCGAATCAGGAAGGAGCCATCACCAACGTCTATGGCCCCCACAACAATCAAGACAAAGACAATTTTATGAAGCGGGTGGAACTGATCAAAACCCTGGAAGCAACACCAAATTGGATCCTAGGCGGCGACTTCAACATGATCCTGACACTGGAGGAGAAAACAGGGGGCACCAAAAAACTCGAACAAGATAGTGGTAAGTTCAGAACTCTCATTGACCATCTAAATTTGGTAGATATAGAAAATAGCAATGGTACTTTCACCTGGTCCAATCGCAGATCAGGAAATCAACACATCGCTTGTCGACTGGATCGTTTCTTAGTCACTAAAGAAACATTGGAACCATGCTCTTGTTTGGAAAGCCTCATTCTACCAAAAGCAGGTTCAGATCACTGGCCCATCATTTTGCAGCTAATTTCGGGAGACCCACCCAGGTACAAGCCTTTTCGCTTTGAAAAATTCTGGCTACTGCACCCAGATTTTCAGCGACTAGCCAAATCCTAGTGGGCACAAGCGGAAATAGACCATGGATCCAATATGTACAAATTCCAATAGCGCCTTAAAAACTTCAAACAAATGCTGAAACAATGGAATAAAAATTGTTTTGGCGATATCCTCCACAGCATCAGGACTATAGAAAGAAGGCTGGGGGAGATCCAAAAAACATTCATTTATGGCTCCAGAACTACAAAATTAATGGAGGAAGAGGCACAACTACAAGAGCAACTTGAAGAAAGAAGGAAGCAAGAGGAAATCTTATGGAAGCAGAAACCCAGGGTGCAATGGCTCAAGGAAGGGGAGAGGAACACAATTTTTTTTTACAAGGCTATGATACACAGAAGACATGTCAACAGGATTACCCACCTGGAAGACAGTCAAGGCAACATCATCAGGGAACATACCAAAATCGAGGAAGAGCTTCTCAGGTACTATCAGGATCTGCTAACGGAACCGAATATAGACAGAACGGAGGCCATTCAACGGGTCACAGGGCACATATCGTCGTTGGTCACCCCAGAGAAAAATGCAGCGTTAACACAGCCCATTACTCAAGAAGAAGTAAACCAAACAGTCAAAACCATGTCTCTAGGAAAAGCCACAGGACCGGACGGATTCACCACGGACTTATTCCACCACTGCTGGGACCTGGTCAAACACGAGGTATGGAAGGTGGTAGAGGAATCAAGAGCTTCAGGTCTGGTACTACCATCTCTAAACGCCACCTTTCTCACCCTCATTCTGAAGGAAGAAAGAGTCACAAACCCCAAGCACTTCAGACCTATAGCCCTGTGCAATGTCATCTACAAAATCATCACGAAGGTCATAGACAATCGTCTAAAACCCATTCTGCCATTTGTCATCTCAAAGGAGCAGGAAGGGTATGTGGAAGGGAGACAAATCATGGACAATGTTGTCCTAGCCCACGATATCATCCACTCCCTCAAGTCCACTAGAACTCCAGGTATGCTCATCAAACTTGATCTTTCCAAAGCTTTCGACCGAGCCAATTGGAAGTACCTAAGAGCTGTCCTAGTGTCTTTTGGTTTCGATTAGGGTTGGGTAAATTGGATTTTAAATCTAACCTCCTCATCTTTCTTCTCCATTCTGGTAAACGAAGTTCCCTCCCAACTGTTTTCACTGTCAAGAGGAATTCGACAGGGGGACCCCCTCTCTCCCTTCTTGTTTGTACTCATGGCGGAGGGCCTGGGACGTTACATCAAGGAAACAGTTTTGGAAGGCTCTCCCAAAGGCCTTCCTTTGCACAACATTCAGCCGACACCCTCTCATAGCCAATTTGTTGATGACACCCTCCTCCTGAACTCCCCCACGGCCAGGGAATCCATCAAACTCAATTCCATCTTGTCCGACTTCTCTGAAGCCTCGGGCATGACGCTCAATTTGGACAAATCCAAGCTCTTCTTATTTAACACCCTGTCTTGCATCCAGATCCATATTTCCAGACTTCTGGGGATACCCAGGAGCTCCCTTCCGTCCAATTATCTTGGGGTCCCCCTCGCAGGAATGACAATACGCTCCATCTCTTGGGACAACCTTCTCCTCTCCATCTCGAACAGGCTAAGAAATTGGACCTTTCGACCCCTCAATATTGCCTCCAGATTGGTCCTTCTCAGGTCAGTACTACAAGCACTTCCCACCTACCTTTTCACTGCTTTGACTGCACCAAAAAAAGTCATTAAAGCCATCAGAAGCCTTCATCGAAACTTCCTTTGGAGAGGTCATCAACCCAACAATAAATGGGCGCTAGTTAACTAGGAAACACTTTGCATGCCAAAAAATCAAGGAGGATTGGGACTCAGAGATCCAGGGAAGCTCAATCAAGTAATGGGAGCTAAAATCTGGTGGAGATGGTTAAAAAATCCAATAGCATCCTGGGCACAACTATGGAAACGAAAGTACGCCCCACTCACACCGGAGGACCAGCTAATCCGACACAACAATCAAATACAGGGCTCCCATATTTGGAACACAGCTTGGCAGAATCGCACGTTGGTACAGGAGCATGCCTTTTGGGAAATCAGAGATGGAGGAAGCGCCCTGTTCTGGCAAGACTCATGGCAACAACTAAAACCACTAGGCACAATGGAGGAACTATTGGATCTCAAACGAGGCCTCCACCAGAACACTGCCCTAAAAGTCAAAAACCTTTGGAAACCTCAAACGCAGCAGCAAAAGTGGCGACAATGGAAGTTTTCACACCAAGAGCTCGAGATTCCGGAAAATCTCAATCTGCAGGGCTGGCAAACTCAAGCCACGCGTAGGAAAATACTCACAAGAGAGAGACCAGACATGCTGAGGTGGGGATACTCAATAGCGGGAAGCTTCAACATCAAGGAATCTTATCTATTGCAGGGCCATCATCAAAGAAAAAGAAAAGAACGCATTAGGAGTAAAGTCTGGAATCCGGCTCTCTGGCCCAAAGTCTCCACCTTTATGTGGCTCGTGATGCATAATAGAGCCCTAACGTGGGACAACTTAAGAAAAAGGGGCTTCATTGGACCCTCCATCTGCATCTTATGCTACCAACAGGAGGAAACCAAAGAACACCTCTTTAATGGGTGTCACTACAGTCAACAGATTTGGGACCAAGGAGCGCTAGCCATGTGCAAATCCAACAAAGATCGTAGCAGCATTAATGATACAATCGAGAACTGGGATCATATCACTTACAACAATCCCATACTAAATCTCATTTGGCAACTTTTGTCGGGATTCATCCTCTGGCAAATCTGGAAGGAAAGAAATAAAAGAATATTTCACTCCCAACCCTCCAAGCCAGAAACTACCTCGGAGACAATCATATCCCTAATTAAAGAAACAATCAGAAGCAAATCTTGGACAGAAGAATATTTGCAATGCAACCCAGAGGAGCAATGCACTCTGCAAAACTAGAAGCCCATCTTCAACAAGCAACTGGGGGAAAAACTTCCTCAGAATCCATTGACTAGCCCAACCAGCTAGACTCCCCCCCTAGAGCACTTCATCAAAGTAAAATTTGATGGAGCATCCAAAGGCAATCCAGGAACTGCAGGATATGGGGCCATGGTCAGAAACTCCACCGGTGAAATCCTTGGGCTGGAAGTGGGATTGATAGGAGACACAACCAACAACGTAGCTGAGCTAACGGGATTACTACGAGGCCTCCAATCAGCCATGGATAAAGGTTATCATCAAATAATCCTAGAAGGGGACTCGCACGTCATTATACGGCTAACCACCAAGATTCTCCATGGCTATCACCCTGACAAAGTCTTTCCAAGATGGAGACTTCACGGCCTGCTTGAAGACTTCAGCCACCTCCTTCAACCCCAACTCAGCATCACTACCTCTCATGTGAGACGGGAAGCAAACAAAGTGGCGGACTGTCTTGCAAACGTGGCAGTGGAGAGGGATATGGAACACTTTTGTTGGGAGGCCCAAATACCACCAGATCCAGAGATCTTCACCCGATGCCCACACTGGCCACAGAAGACCTTCAAGCCCCGGATGGGGTGACACATAGCGATAGGATACCACGCGGGAGCCAGTCGAGACGCATCATTAAAGCATCAACCGGCTAGCGTCCCCTCACCATTTAACTCGCCATGAACCAGCGCGACTGCATTCACCCGACGAGGCTTCTCGCTCAAGTGAGACGTACCAGTCAGGATCGCATCATCCAGCCATCCATTAAGGCTATGGAAGTTCGGCTCGCATTAATTATCATTTCTTGGGTTGTTGGTGCAGAGAAACAGCTTCTTTGGGCAATCCTTGCTCCAGTGGAACTGCAAACTCGTCGTCGTTCCTTTGTTAATTCGCAGGCGCAGGGGCCGCATCCAGTGATTTTGCTTGCGCCTGGAAGCCGAGCGACCTCTCAGGGAAGCACTTGGGCATCCCACCAGACCTCAACCATGCCGAGACTACGAGGGAAACCACGGAGGGGAGCGACATGGTACTCTGCGGAATCTAGGAGGTAGCGGAAACAGAAGTTTGAAGCAGCTCTAGCCATGGCTACCCGACGGAGAAAAGAGAGGCCATGAATGCTACCCATGGCGTATGTGGTCGAAGAGATTCCGGAAGGGGGCGTGGAAAGCGTCCCCGAGAACCTACTGTTTACAGTGCCTGAGAATTGGAACCCGCCTTCGGACCTTGGTCAAGGTAGATGACCCTCGTTTGCTAGCAATACGACAGCTCCCAAAGCCACTTGCACCGAAGCGCCCTACCCCACCTGCTACATAGAAGAGGAGTTACCCCCCGACTCGCTTAGGTAGGTGACGCAGGATAAACCACAGGTGCATGGCCCGGATTCAAGCGACAACCACAACCAAGAGCAGTCGTTCTCAACCAACTGGGAATGCCTCAGCCTCATTTTTGAGATAAGAATCCTGTTGGACGACCAGATCTTTTGATTGGCGAGGATCGACCAGTGACTGGATATGCTCTTCATGGCCCACTCCAGGACACTTCCGAAGCGACAATGCCCAACTTGCGCACGTGCATATGCATTCCCAGCCAGATGGAAGCAGATAGAGGACCAACACAAGTGTGCAGGCTAACAGGTCAATGGTTGTTCAAAAATGGCTTTTGTTTTGCTATCAGTTAAGCTTTAGGCCATCTAGTTTACAGTTTTCTTAGCTTTAGCTTATAATACTCAGTTGCATTTCCAAGACTGTAAGTCTTGGTTTCCTTCGGGCAGGACATTGCATGAAGAACTTAGTTATTTTTGTGACCAGGGTGACACATGGTAAGGGATGCCCAGCTGTCCTGGTTTCCTATCCAGGTGGGACAACTGGCATCCCAAACAGCTATTATATTTTGATTAAAGTAATATAACAGGCCCCACCCCTTTTTTATTTAAAAAAAAAAACAACAAGTGTCCATCCGTTAACACCTATTACGCCCCTAGTTACACAATAAAACCACCTCTGTAGGCACAATAAAAATGCTACCCAATACTCAGTAACTACATAAGCAATTCAAGGATGATTCGTTGGTGATTCAAGAGTAAATTTCATGCTTTCATCAGGGTAAACATTTACTGTCTTTCAAAGGTAAAAATTGCAGCAGTATGTAAAATAAGACATGGTAACTCTGGGGTTAAAAAAACGTTGGTCTGCTGGTCATATTCACAGGGAGATTAACATTCAAAATCAATTTGCTGAATTTAACAATCGACTTTACTGTGGTTAAAATATCCAAACAATATAATGCATTGATATTAACCATTCATCAAATGCCTAGAAGTAAAATTTTTATTAACCAATACACCCTGGCAGTCTAAGATGAAGGGCATGTAGCTTTGTCAAGCACTAGGAAATCGAAACAACTGACCAGAATTAAATACAAAGGTGGTGTTGTGCATATTCACACGCCCCCAAGTCAATGAAGTGCAACCAAAGTAGGGACAATCACCAAGCAACAACAAGATATAAAAATGTCGAGTTGAAAGAAGACTTTGTCATCAATCAAACCTTGCAGGGTTAGATATATGCATCAGGCACATGACAACAATCAGCCAAGGACAACAACATAGGTAGAAGGATCATGGGATTGTCCTTCGCTCATCATCCTCGCACAAAAAATAAAGGCATTGAGATCCATAGGTCTTTTAATTCTAAGGTGACGACCGTAAATTAGGCTCCTGGCCGACTACTCAGGCGAGGACTGAGAAGCTAGAGACAAAAGCCAACAGCTAGGAAAAACAATGGTCATAATCAACACCACCGGGCTATCAAGTCATGCGGGGAACGAAGGCCATCAGAGTCAACAATCATTGAGCTAGGCTAAGAAAAGTTTCAGTCATCAAATTTTAAAAATAACTCAGTTTACTTCTCCACTAAATACACATATCCAAGCATAAGCCCTAGTACATTCTACCATACAAAGATGAACAGCAGACCATTGCCTGATCAACCACTCTGATTGACGTCCCACGTGCTCCATGCAACTCCTACTCACCGGCCATCGAGACTTCATCGATACCTCCCAGCCAATGCTATGGGTACTCTTATTCCCCTTTAGCCCCCCAAGCCACAAGGAGCCACACACACTATCCAGAGATTTTGACTAGCTCCCAGCTCACCTCGCAAGGCCGAGCTACCACTCCTCTCCAAGCTGAGTGTCCCAACTCCCACAAGTAAATAAGTCAAGTAGATGCAAATAGAAGATGCTCCTTCATCCTTCTCCTTCCTTCATTTTATAGAGTTTCGAACTTCCTTTCTTTCTTAAAATCTCATTTAATTAAAGTTTTAAAAATAAATTCCCAAAATTCTTCTCCGTACAAGTGTCACCCATCCCCTTCATTCCTCCATTATTTAATTTATTTAATTAATTAATTATCTTATTTCCCTCATCCCCCTAGAGTTACTCCTAGAATAACTCCTAGGTGTCCCCAAATTCCCTTACAGGTTTCAAAGCCTTTCCCTATTATGAAATTGCTAATTTAGTTTAAAATTAGAAAGCTCTTAAATGGTAGATTCTTTACTAGGTTGACTCTCCGCTTTTTCCATTAAGTTCCCCTTTTCCCTTTTTATGTTACCTCTTTTCCCTAGTTTCCTAATTTTTTTTATTTTCCCTCTTTTCCGTTTTTACTTAGAACTCAAAAAGGCAGGTGTGAAAATTAACCCTTTTTCCCTTTTCTTATTTAATTAGTATAATTTTATTTATTAAGGTATTAAAACATTTGATTCCCTTTTTAATTTTTAATCCAACATAAAAGAAAATTGAAACAATTTGTTTCTTACTCCCTTCATGTTACAAGATTTAACGACGATCATAATTATTATTCATGTGGATTTTATTTTTATTTTTATTATTATTATTTTTTTATAGAGAGATAAAATTTTACCACTAGCATAGTTTAGACTTAAACCTTAAATTTTCGTATTGGGCGACATTTAATTAGGAAATTTGTTTTAAAAATACTTAACACGTTATTCATCCTAAGGCCATCTAGGTTCATTCCTCTATCATCAACAATGTGACGTGCCCTTCAGGGCGAGCTAGGTGCTCCAAGGGTGCCACTTGCCTAATCTGTTCCCTTGCGCGGTGTGCCCTTCAGGATGCACTACATGCTCCAAGGGTGCCACTCGCAACTCTCCATTTTTCTTGCACGGCGTTCCCTTTAGGACGCACAACATGCTCCAAGGGTTCTACTCACCTCTTGACCGACTTGGTAGACATCAATAACTCCTGAAATCAATACTCTTCCAGGTGAACTTATGGGAGACTAAGGGCCTCTAAGGAATAAGGCCCCCACTTTATTGTGCGCCCCTTAGAATCATCGTGAGCGACTATCTTAGTCTTCCCTCACGACATCGTGGGTCCTCTCGAACTAGGTAAGAATTAACCTACAGTTCAAGCCACGGTGGGAGTGCTAGTAGGCAGTGGCAGGGTTGTTGTACACACCTCTCCCTCAACATCTCTGGTAGTCATGTGTGACCCCTTTACTCCATATGTGAGTCTGGTCGGAATGCTATCATCAACCTGCATCATCAACAAATCATGTCAGAACATATCCATATCATACCATCTAATCAGATGCACTAATATCATAGTAAAATAATCAAACCCCAATGGTACACTCCCTGACTCAATCCGGATTCCAAGGGGTTCCATCGATGCCTCTGCATCCTCGAGGTCCAAAATCCTGGACACTCAGTAAACCGAATCAATAGCACCTGTCTATGTCAATGCAGTAAAACAACATGTTATCAACCCATAATGCCTCATAATCAAAATCAAAGGTTTTAATAGCATAATAATCAGGATCACTTGTGAGCAAGTGTCCTCAAAGAATAAGTTCACTCAGTGTGCCAGAGAAAGATGTTACACATTCATTCTGATCTAATGATACCCTAAACGAGCATCCAATTTTGTGAAACAGATTGCTCCATGTAGTTCATCTAACAATTCATCAATGATGGGAATGGGAAACTTATCTTTAATAGTGATCTTATTGATCTCTCTATAATCCGGACACATACGCCATGAGCTATCTTTTTTGAATACCATTATCACTGGTGTAGAATAATAACTTTGGCTAAGTCTAATAATGCCAGCCTCTAACATTTCTTCAACCATGTGCTCAATTTCACTCTTCTAGGTGTAAGGTTATCTGTATGGCCTAATGTTAGGAGCAACACTCCTAGGAATTAGGTGAATTTCATGATCATTATTTCGAGTGGGTGGAAGACCTTTGGGAATATCTTCAAATAATTTGGAATTCTTATCAATGATCCTTTGGAGATATTGAGCAATAGATGGCTTATATGTTTGAACATTTAGTGAGCATAGTTGTGCAATAATTCCTTGATGCCTCTTTTTAAATAATTTTGTCATGCCATTAGAGCTTATCACCCTACCGGGTTTCCATGTGATACCTCTTAACTCAATTTCTTTTCCTTCCAATGAAAATTTCATGAAAATTTATTGAAAATTAAAAGCCATTGTTCCTAATTGTTGGTTGTGGAGCTTGATTATCTTCCTGATTCAAAGGTCCTTTCTTTCATCTGTGTTTATACCCCATGAAGTATTTACACCCCCTAAGTATGTACACTCTTCAATGCGGGGGAGTGCAGAGGGGGGGTACCCCCTCTGCGGGGTCCATGGGGCCTATCCCCTCGTCTAGGGGGTCTGGGGGAAAGTGGACCCCTAGCAGGGGTTCAGGGGCGAAGCCCCCGAAGAAAAAATTGCCTTGTAAAAGTATATTGTAATTTCATTGTAAATCTGGACCGTTCATTATAAGGTTGCAGATCTAATGGTAGAGATTATGTTAGGGTTTTTTTCCCTAGAAGGCAACCCTCTTTTATGAGGGAAATGTATTGCGGCTATGGATGGTGGTGAATATTTTATTCTGAGAGAGGATATTGTGAGAGAAATAAGAGGAAGTTACAATGGGTTTTGTTGTAGGTTGTATCCCTTCATTTGTTGGATAATAATAAAGGAAGGACCTGGCAATTTCTCTGGTGGACGTAGCCCACACTGGGTGAACCACGTAAATCTGTGTCTCTCTTGTATTGTGTTGTGGACGTAGCCCACAATCGGGTGAACCAATGAAATCAGGTTCTCTTGTATTGTGTAGTCTCGCGGTTTTGTTCTTCATTTGTTTCATTTTATTGCTTCATGGTCTTGTTTTTAACAACCTGTATCAGAGCTGCATAACTCGCAGAAAAGAGGGTTCCCGGTTCGAAAGAGTAATGTTGGAAGATGGAAAGTTTAGGGTCATTGAATTTAATCTGGCCAAAACTACCCGGCACATGGAAGATGTAGATGAAGACTATTTATATCGGGTTGATCATTCCTACCATTGATTGAGTAGCAGCTAGTCGACTGCCATGAAGGACTAAGAATGGGAGATTCTTAATAGAAAGGTTCTAGGAACGATATGGTCGAATAGCGTCATTTAAGTATTTCTGGGCTCAAAAAAAAGACAACCAAGGGTTTGATGGATGCATTGGCCAAATTGTATGAAAAACCTTAACGCCTATCAAGGTATTTCTAATGAAGAGATTATTTAATATGAATATGTTAGAAGGTGGCTCATAAGATCATTTTTAAATGAATTTAATACGGTTACTAATCAACTAAGTTCAAGTAAAAGGACTTTGATGGTGAGGTTAGGGCTCTTATAATCTTGTACCCATTGCCAGAAAGATGGAATGACTTGGTCATGGATAGTAAACTGTCAAGTTGTAAGTAACTTTTTTTCTGGTTCAAATACTTTAAAATTTGATGATGTTGTTGGTGTTATCCTTAGTGAGGAAATGCGATGGAAAAGCACAGGTGAGACATCAAGAAATGCGTTGAACATGGAGAACAGGGGAAGACAAAATGATAGAGGAAAGGGCTCAGGAAACTGTGGAAATTCAAGGAAGGTCAGATCCAAATATAGACTTGGAAAGATAGAGTGTTGGAATTGTGGGAAAAACAGACATCTGAAGAAAGACTCAGAGCTCCAAAGAAACAAAGAGATGGACAGCAGGAGAGAAATCAGGAAGCAAATGTAACAGGTGATATGTTACAAGATGCTTTGATTCTTTATGTAGATAATATTTATGAGTCTTGGGTAGTAGATTCAAGAGCTTCATTTCATGCCACACCCCATAGGAAACATTTTCTAGATTATGTTCAAGTTGATTTTGGACAGGTTTATTTCGGTGATAATAAACCATGCAAAATTGTTGGAATGGGAAAGGTGAAAATAAAGCAACGAAATGCAAACCAATGGTTGTTGAAAGAGGTAAAACATGTTCCAGATTTAAGTAAAAATCTGATTTCAACAGGGCAGTTGGCAAGTGAAGGTTGTATATCCATATTTAAAGATAAGACGTGGAAGGTCTTCAAAGGATCATTGGTGATAGCGAAAGGAGAGAAGGTAGGTACATTGTATCTATGTACTGGTAATATTGACTCTTCTATATCTTTAGCTTCTAAAAAAGTGGATACAACACTATGGCATCATAGGCTGGGACACATGAGTGAGAAGGGTATGCAGATCCTTCACAAAAGAAATTTGTTTCCAGATCTTAAACAAATTGATTTGGACTTCTATGAGCATTGTGTTTATGGAAAACAAAAGA
>SNQJ01S0014725.1:77925-90617 GCA_010110895.2 Picea sitchensis
AGGCGACAAGATCCCAGTTCAAACTATATTGCCAGAACTTGACGAGGAAGGAAAAATCATATTGGAGCCTAAAGCCATCAATAACACAAGAATTCGCCAGCTGAGGAGTAGATCCATTTCAGAGTATCTCATTAAATGGAGGAAAATACCAGCTGAAGATTCCACTTGGGAAGATGAGTCTTTTATACAGAAGCATCCAGAGTTACTCAAGTGTTGCAGACAACAATTGTCTCAAGGGGAGGGGCATGTTAAGACCTAATATTGGCTCACTACCCCTTAATTGGGGCATATTATATTAGTAATGTTATTTTATTTATGTCATCTTTAGGCCATTAGTCGTAATTATACCTCCAAGTCTCCTATATATACAAAGGAGACATTTTCATTTTGAATAATCTTGTACTTGAACATTTAAGTGGGGTAAAAGGAGGTTTCCCCCTCGAAGAGGCTTATTATCTGAAATTATCTCTTTTTGAAGGCATTGAGCACTTTTTTTGAGGTTTTTCTATGCTATATTGATATTTGGTTCTTAACATAAAGTCTCATAGAAGGAGGATATTACCTTGATTTTTCAAATTATAAATATCTTGTTCTAAATTATTATAGGGACACTTTTTATCTAGATTATTTTTCTTATAAAAAGTAGAATTAATAGGTGCAAAATAACAAATTTCTATGTACACCTTCTTAGCATTGGTGCCTGAAATTTCTATCCAAATGTATTGATTAAGAGGGTCAATCTTATGAAGTTGAATGTGAGGAGAAATTATTTTTCTAATATAACAAGTTGTGCCTCTTATCCCTCTACGATGGGATTTTTTCTTCCATGCCGACCATAAGACAAATCCTTCCATGTTAGGGACCTTAGACTCTTCATGCTCCCAAGTTTCAGCTAGACAGATAATATCAATATCACTCTGGATCCAACTTATCATAGGACCTTTGCACCATGAAAAGCCATGACAATTCCAAAAAAGGATCTCAAGTGTCCCAAATTCCTATTTATTACTATTCGTATGGTCTCTATCCCTAACAATAGCTTTTCGATTTCTAATTATTGCCCATTTTCCTTCTTTCCTGGATTCTTTTACCTTTTGAACTTCCTTCCTTAATGCATCTTGGTCTTCATGAATGAGGTCTCGATTTATAAATATTTTTGACCCTTTCAACCTCGGGGATTTACTAAGTATGTTATATTTATGGTCATTACAACTTACTTTGACACGGATCAACCTATCTTTGTGATCCATTATTTTTCCTAGCCTTTTTGTTTCTATGAGGTAAGTTGTATCAATTTGTGATTTATTTTTTAATTCTTCTTATACTATTGCTAGTGTATCCTCCCCTTGTTGTTCTTTTATACCAAAAATTACGAGGTTCAAGTCTCTTTTGTTATGCTCATCGTCCAATTCGAATAGCTTATTCAATTCCTCTTTGATGGGTTTGATATCCAATTTTTTTTCCATATTACTTAGGGTCAAATCGTTGGTTAGTTTTTCTTCTAGCTCTTTAATCCCATCTCTCAAGTTATGATTTTCTTCAACCCCTCCTTCTTGGGTTGATTGTTTATGTTTTTCCATTTCTTGAATTCTATCCTTCATTATATGCAATTCACTCCTAAACCCTAAGAATCTATCCTCTATTTGAGTTTGAAGGGTATCTTTAATTATTTTATCAATCATTGCCTCTAGCTCTATTTGCAGTTTTATGTCTCTTTCTTCTCTCCTTTTTTTCTAATGTTTCTAAATCTATTTGGATTTTGGCATATCTCTCTTCTTTATGATCTCTAGGGTGATTTTGTGGGGCCTCCCGTTGTTAAGGTGAGTTTTTGGAATAGGTGGTAGAGTGCTCATATTGAAAAGAAGAGAAAAAAGATGTAACAATTATTATTATGGATTGACTTTATGTCTCAAATCAACTTTTACTTCTAAAACTTAAAATAAAAAAATAAATAAAATATATTTAAATCTCTTTAAGTAAAATTAAAATTGGATCAAAATAAAAAGTGACTCACCTCATTTCAGATGTCCAAATGCTCAACTCTTTGAAGAAGCCAAAAGAGAAGTATTATTCCAGTTCACCGCAAAGATATAATTTCAAAACAACACAGAACTAGTATGTGTGTTCCAAAATGGTAGAGGAATATTATTTCCGTTCAAAACATACATCCAAAAAAACCTAAAATATTATAGAAGAGAACTCATAATTTTTTAATAATAAGAAAAAAAAATATGAGAAACAATTTATAATGATGATGATTAATGTCTACTAAGACTAAATTATTCAAATTTCTTTAAAATTTTATTTCTGTTTTAGAAAAGCATTAAAAAATGCTTTCCAAGATGAGTGTAATTTTTCTCAAATTGTATATATATTAAAACCTAATTGCACAATATTTAAATGATTAATAACATTCATAACAAAGAGAAAAAAAAAAGTTTCTTTATAATTATAAGTAAATGAAATCTATAAATTATCAATTTTTTTGAATGATATTAATAAAAAATAATCTTTGTAACTAAAGTGTAAAAATTTATAAACTAAATTTAATAAACTACAACAAAATGTATAAAATTAAATTTAATAAAAACAAATATTTAGAAATAGAAAAACTAAAAAAATAAATTTAAAACTAAACTATACAAACAAAAGATATCCAAAAATATATTTAAAAGAAAATATCCAACACACAAAACCACTAAAACTAAATATTTAATATTAAGAATATAATACAACACCCACAAAACCACTAAAACTAAACATTTAACATTAAGAATATAATGTCATCAAGAATATATTAGGTAACATTAAACATACAATGCCATCTCTCATCAAGAATATATTAGGTAACATTAAACATACAATGCTATCTCTCATCAAGAATATCTTATGTTCAATTTTTTTAATAAAACTACTACACTTTGGGAATAATAGCCTTCAAGAATCCATTACTATAATTATCTTTGATCTAATAAACTATAAAAAAATGTATAAAATGGAAACATGAAAACTAAATCTAAAATGAATTTACAGAAGCAATAGATACTTAAAAAAAAAATTAAAAAAAAAATATTCGACACCCACAAAACCACTAAAACTAATCATTTAACAAAAAATATAATGTCATCAAGAATATATTTTGAAACATTAAAAATACAATGTTCTATACTTTAGGAATAATAGCCTAAATAATCCAATAATGTAATCAGTTTTGATCGAATAAAATTAAATCTAATAAATTAAAAAAAGTTATCTATAAAATAGAAAAAGAAAAACTAAATCTAAAATGAATTTACACAAGCAATAGATACTCAAAAATACAATTAAAAGTAAATATTCAACACCCACACAAACACTAAAACTAAATATTTAACATTTAAAAGTATATGAAAACTAAATCTAAGATGAATCTACACTAACAATAAATACCCAAAAATACATCTAAAAGTAAATATTCAACACCTAAAATAACCATTAAAAATAAATATTTAACATTAAGAATATAATGCCATCAATAACATTAAAAGATTAAGAGAACATTAAGAATGGAAAAATGCAATGTAAAATATATTATATAATGATAAAATGCAATGTAGAGTATATTATGCAATTTTTCTAATTAAACTACTACACTTTGACAATAATAGCCTTCAAGAATCCAATAGTACAACTCTCTTTGATCTAATAAATTTAAAAAAATGTATAAAATAGAAAAATGAAAACTAAATCTAAGACAGAATGATAGAATGCAATGTAGAATATATTATGCAAATTTTTTAATCAAACTACTACACCTTGGGAATAATATCCTTCAAGAATCCAATAGTAAACTCTCTTTGATCTAATAAATTTTAAAAAGGTATAAAATGGAAGAACCCAAACTAATCTAAGATGAATCTACACAAGTAATAGATACATAAAAACAAAAGTAAAAGTACACCCACAAAACCACTAAAACTTAATATTTAACATTAAGAATATACTATCATCAAAAATATACTATGGAACATTATGAATACAAGTTCAAATAATAAATTATGTTCCATTTTTTAATCAAACTACTATACCTTGAGAACAATGGCCTAAAGAATACAAGACTACAATCATCTTTGATCTAATAAAATTAAATCTAATCAACTAAAAACATTATCTATAAAATAGAAAAACCAAAACTAAATCTAAGATAAATTTACACACAAATAATAAATACCTAAAAATATAAGTAAAGGCAACTATTCAAATCAACACTCACTAAAATTAAATATTTAACATTTGTAAATATTCAACATACACTCAAATACTAAAACTAAATATTTAAGATTAAGAGTATAGGGAAACTAAATCTAAAATGAATCTACACCAACAATAGATACCCAAAAATACATCTAAAAGTAAATATTCAACACCCAAAATAACCATTCAAACTAAATATTTAACATTAAGAATATAATATGATCAATAACATAAAAGAAGAGACCATTAAGAATACAATTAGAATATATTATGTTCAATTTTTGTAATCAAACTACTCTACCTTTTTGTAATCAAACTACTCTAATTTTTGTAATCAAACTACTCTAAATATTTAACATTAAGAATATAATATGATCAATAACATAAAAGAAGAGACCATTAAGAATACAATTAGAATATATTATGTTCAATTTTTGTAATCAAACTACTCAAACTAATCAAATTAAATCTAATAAATTAAAAAAGTTATCTATAAAATAGAAAAAGCAAAACTAAATCTAAGATGAAATTACACAAACAATAGATACTTAAAAATACAACTAAAAGTAAATATTCAACACCCACACAAACACTAAAACTAAATATTTAACATTATTAAACATTCAACACCCACACAAACACTAAAACTAAATACTTAACATTTAAGAGTATATGAAAACTAAATCTAAGATGAATCTACATCAACAATAAATACCCAAAAATACATCTAAAAGTAAATATTCAACACCCAAAATAACCATTAAAAATAAATATTTAACATTAAGAATATAATGCCATCAATAACATTAAAAGATTAAGAGAACATCAAGAATGGAAAAATGCAATGTAGAATATATTATGTAAATTTTCTAATTAAACTACTACACCTTGGCAATAATAGCCTTCAAGAATCCAATAGTACAACTCTCTTTGATCTAATAAATTTAAAAAAATGTATAAAATAGAAAAATGAAAACTAAATCTAAGATAGAATGATAGAATGCAATGTAGAATATATTATGCAATTTTTTTAATCAAACTACTACACCTTGGGAATAATAGCCTTCAAGAATCCAATAGTAAACTCTCTTTGATCTAATAAATTTTAAAAAGGTATAAAATGGAAAAACCCAAACTAATCTAAAATGAATCTACACAAGTAATAGATACATAAAAATAAAAGTAAAACTAGATATTCAACACCCACAAAACCACTAAAACTTAATATTTAACATTAAGAATATAATGACATCAAAAATATACTATGGAACATTAAGAATACAAATTCAACTAATAAAATATGTTCCATTTTTTAATCAAACTACTATACATTGAGAACAATAGCCTAAAAAATACAAGAATACAATCATCTTTAATCTAATAAAATTAAATCTAATAAACTAAAAACATTATTTATAAAATAGAAAAACCAAAACTAAATCTAAAATAAATTTAAGCACAAACAATAGATATCCAAAAATACAAGTGAAGGTAAATATTCAAATCCACACTCATTAAAATTAAATATTTAACATTTGTAAATATTCAGCACCCACTCAAATACTAAAACTAAATATTTAAGATTAAGAGTATAGGGAAACTAAATCTAAAATGAATCTACACCAACAATAAATACCCAAAAATATATCTAAAAGTAAATATTCAACACCCAAAATAACCATTCAAACTAAATATTTAACATTAAAAATATAATATGATCAATAACCTAAGAGAAGAGAACATTAACAATACAATTAGAATATATTATGTTCAATTTTTGTAAACAAACTACTCTACCTTGGGAATAATAGCCCTCAAGAATCCAATAATACAGATAAGTTTGATCATGAAACATGAGAACATTAAGAATACAATTAGAATATATTATGTTAAATTTTTGTAATCAAACTACTCTACCTTGGGAATAATAACCCTCAAGAATCCAATAATACAGATATCTTTGATCATCAAACATGGCCTCCTGTGTGTGACAATGAAATACATAGAAAACATATGAAATCATCTCAGAAGTTGAAGGACCTGATGTACCCATTGTCTTCCTATCCCATTGTGATTGCTACAACTTCCTCTTAACACGACAATGTGATAACATAAAAAAAAAACGAGGACGGGTACATCAACTGAATTCGGATTGACCAAATTTATCTCAATCGATGTTTCCTTGAAGAAATTAACTTTAACTTCCCCTAGGGTCAGTGACTGATTCCTAAAACAGCAATTCATAGAAGAGGGATTGCATTCATTCCGATATTACGTAACGCAACTTCAGGACTTGTGTTAAACTAATTAGTAGACCTAAATTTACAAGGTCCACTGTACATTTTCCCTCCGCCATCTGAGTTCTTTAACCCTTCCCTCGGCCATCTGAGTTCTTTAACCCTATCCAGTCACATCTAAATCCTGGTCTGAGGATGAATGCAAATCATACAGATACCTTAATTAAAAGCGCATTTTTGAGAACCTGGGCTACAGTATATCCTATACATTCTGAGACTTCTACCAGATAACACGGCTTGGCAAGAGTATAATAGCCGAAATGATCACTTGATCTAACCATTCCTGTCCTTTCATGCCAAGAAAAACCTAACCGCTACATGAACAAAACTAACTCGACTGATTGCGTTTATTTCTAAGCAGAAACACCATATTTTATTTCATTGTCAAAGCTTGTTATACACGTATACACAATAATGTAGACTAACAGATGTTCTATAAGGCAATGGAAAACGGAAGCTTGAACAGAGACAGTACCTTCTTTCAACTTCAGTTCCCAGTCCACTTCGTATGCGTGGTACTGGAATCCGCTCTCACAGTTGTGACAAACATTTAGTAATGTCTCGACTGTGGAGTTACGCTTCACCCATCCTATGTCCGTGTCAAGGATAAGAAGCTTGTGCATAGATTCCTTAGAAATTCCCATTTATTACATAATATCAGAATGTTCACACATTATACATTTCCAAATGCATATGATGAAACAGCAAAGTCCCAAGGAAATAGTTAAGCCTGTTCCAGTAAGAAACCCTATACTTGAACCCTACTAAGCAAGGACACATGATGTTTCTAGTGCTGAATATACATCAAAGCAAAATTAAGAAGAATATAATATTACACAGAGAAATCCCAAAGTAACAATTCTTCGACTTCTTCGGAGGTTACTGGCTGTTCGTCAATGCGAGCGGTTGGGAGATCGTATTCTATATTCATAAGCCAATTGGCAGAGTCCATAATAAGCTGATCTTCATTGTCACATTTTTGCAGGGCATCTGATTGATCGAACATCTCAACAACGGGACTGATCACAGACTGCTTTGACCTTAACTCTTCAGAAGATATAGAGCCACCGTCCCATTCTGCTATTGGATTAATATTGGCTGTGACCAATGAAGCTTCGTCGGTTGCGTTATGATCGATGCGTACGTTGATTATTTCAGCCCGGTTTCTGATCGGGTGAGGCGATCGACTCAGCATCAAATTAATTTTTGCTGCTGCTGCTGCTGCGGCAGCTTTGATGTCTGTGGGCGAAGACGTAGGAGGGCAAGGGAGGAACTGAAGGAAGTCAGGAAAATTTAGAATAGCAGAGTGGCCTTTCAAAGCAAAAGCTGCGACATCATGTGCGCAAGCTGCCATTTCTGGGGTCGAATAAGAGCCGAGCCAGATCCTTGACTGCTGTCTGGGCTCCCTAATTTCGGAGACCCACCTTCCCCACTTTCGCTTTCTTACGCCAATGTAGAATGGATGACTTGCGGCAGATCTCTTCTTCTGCCACGTCTTGGACTCGATATTGCCGCCGCTGCAATCCGTTCCTTGCGACATGGAGCCCCGATTCCAGCCGACTTCACTCGATACAAAATATAATGATGGAAATAACTGCAAGACGTTATGCCTATATAAAGATTTTCGTCGCAGGCTCGTCCTGTCAACCTATTTTTTAGGGTTATCGACTTGCAGAGCCTTTTCGCAGACTAAAATAATAGATGTTCTGTAAATAGTAATAAATTCAAGCTATTCTAGCAGATCGATCTCTCCGTAGGCATTTTTTTAATTCCATAGTTGCAGTCCATCTTCCAGATTGTTCGGATAAATTTAACTTCAACTCCTCCAATGATTCAATGCTGTTTTCGTTTGAATTTATAATAGATGTTTTGTTTTATTTAACGAAGCAAAATACTAAATGTCACGCATATAGAAGAAAAATACACGAAAATTTAAATATAAATAAAAGTGTAAGGTAGAAAATTTATTTTTAATAACTGCGATACTATAAATTTAAAAAACATTTGTCATAACCATGTTTCGAAGATATATATTTTTTAATTTAAATATTCGCATAACTATACCAATTTCACAAGTGGCATTGCTTTTATTTCACTTTAAAACTTAAACAAGCCCACATATATTAAAAATTGCATTTTAACCTGGCAAACAATTTACGAATCTCTGGCGAAAAGCAGAAAACGTATGAACACATAGAATCTTCTTACAAAATAAATTCCATTTCTAATTTGTTTTTCTCCTACTTTACTATGCCATTTTTCCAGATACTATTTCTAACCTAATCCTACAAAATACATTCCTTTCTGAATTCGTTTTCCCTTTACTTTACTATGGCATTTTTAAAGATACTATTTTTAACCGGATGTTACAAAATAATTTTATTTTTTATTTTTTTAACTTTTACTTTATCATTTCATTTACTCAAATTACATTTCTAAACCAAAGAAAGAAAATGAAAAATTCAACTTAGAAAATGAAAGATTGAACGTTTGGTGAGTATTTTTAGAATTTAATCTTATACAATGTATATAGATAGATGTATTTCTAAGATTCCTACTTATCTAGAACTAAGTAGATCAGATGTCATAGTTATTTTCAATTTTTGTATGAGTATTTTTAGTAATTTAGTTTTTTGTTTTACTGTATTAATTCTTTAAATAACATTACAATGAATAAGTGATGTGATATTTATGTGAGTATATTAATAAAAGATTTTTTTCATTAAAGTTTATAATGTAATTGAGTTGCTCTATCTAGAAGTCTAGTCACTACTATGCAAGGTATATATGTAAAATTTATCTTGACATCTCAACCTTTAGTGTTTTTTTCTTTCTTTCTTTCTAAAATTTTAAATGTAAACCTAATTTTACATAAAATGTGACATCAGATATGATGAAAAACCAATACAACTCACATGCTAAATCAATTTTACTCTTATAATAGGATTTCTTTACCTATTTCGACATTCCTCAACAAAAAGTTACATTTTATAGAAAATGTGACAAAGTGACTTCACTTAATTTCTTAAGTGCAAAATAAGATATAGGGAGATATCATTAAACATACTAAAAAATTGTGTATCTTCACTTATTTTGACATTCTTCAATAAAAAGTTACATTTCCTAGAAAATGTCACAAAGTGACTCCACTTAATTTTTTAAGTGCAAAATAAGATACATGGAGATAACATTAAACATACTAGAAAATTGAGTATCTTCACTTGTTTCAACATTCCTCAAGAAAAGGTTACATTTTCTAGAAAATGTCACTAAGTGACTCCACTTAATTTCTTAAGTGCAAAATATGATACATGGAGATAACATTAAACATATTAAAAATTGATTGGGACTCCATTTAATCTATTAAGTGAAAAACATGATACATGTAGATAACATTAAACATACTAGAAATTGGGTGTCTAGATTAATAGGTGTGATTTTCCATAAGTATAAACTAATCAATTTTTAAGGATATTTGATGGAAAAGACAACTAGTCTAAAATATTTAGAATTTAAAATTGGTTATTTGTGAAGATTAACAAGTAATATTGATATGAAAAATATCAATACTTATCATTTTACTAATATTAAGGAAATAACATTCGAAAATTAAAAATAAAAAAAATGCACAAAATCTTAATAGAAATAATTGGATAGATAATAAATATCTCACTAGAAATTTAAAATTATAAAAATTATTTAAATAAACATAAATAAGTTGATGACTATTTTCATAGAAAAAATTTAAAAAATGATTAAACATTATAGGGAAGTTGAATTGGAACCAAATATCGCTTCCATCTTATTACACTTTTTAAATTTTCTATTTCCAAATAAATCATAAATTTGTATTATTTTTTTATTAAATATATATTCTTTTAATTTTATTTTAATTATTTAAAAAATAAATTAATCCATATTTTTTTTATTATTACAAATATTATTTTTTTTATTTTATTATTATTAATTTTAATTTTAATTAAGTTTCAATTTATTTTTTAACAAATTAGTTCAAACTATATTACATGATTTAATTTAATATAAGAGAAATGTGTAATTACTTTTATGTTTAATATGAAGTTATACTTTTAAAAACATTTAAACTATTATAATGTGTTATAATGTGTTGACCCTAATATTATAATTTTAGTCAAAATACATAATAATTATATAAAAGATAATAATATAACAAATATATGTAACACATGTTACTTTCAAAAAATGATTAATAATACAAAGAATATAAGAAATTATATCTAGAATGTTACTTTAAAAAAATGATTAATAATACAAAGAATATAAGAAATTATATCTAGAAAATTAAAATCATTAATGGAGATGTGTGAAGGAAATGAATTGAAACTAAATAAAATCATTTAATAAAGGAGTGAATTTAAATTTAAATGAAATTGAAAAGATAATTGAAATCATCAAACAAATTGATTTAGTAACTAATTCAAAGCTAATTAAAATTAGGACTTGATTCTTTAATTAATTGAAGTATGTTATTTTTTTAATATGTTTACTCTAAAAATTAATTATAAAATGAGAAAAAATAGATTCTTTAATCGATATGTCATGTGGCATTGGGAAATGTATTTATATTTTCCTTCACCAATGCATGTATTTTCCACAACCACAAAGATAATTGATAATTTATATGTCTAACATGTAGCATTTGATCATTCAAATTGAGGTTGATCACTAATATGATCATCTTCATCACTAAAAAGATTAGATGATAAACAGGTGAGAGCATTTACAAACTCATACAAGAAATGTCTAAGGGCATTCACAATGTTGATGGTCAATGTGTTGGATGAGAGATAGGTTTAGTAAGGATGGATTATGTGGTTACCATGGATGAATAATAGGATTATGATGTATATAATTGATGTTTACACCTAAGTATCCACAATAAACATTAAATTTAGCAAGCAATGAATAAAATGGGTTGATTGCATGGACATAATTTTATCCCTTTGTTTACATGTAGGATGTTTGGAGAGAAAAATTATGGTGTGATCTTTTCGTATTACATTGGAATGAGTTAATAAAACTTTCATTAAACACTCTCTCAATGTAGCCCACTCTAACAATCATTGAAAATACAATATTAAATGAACCATTCACTACACCCACTGTCTAAAAAATGATCTTTGCAAGTAATTGAAGACGTTATAAAATCTATTTGATTGAGTATTTCCACTTTTTGAAATTTAATAAATTTGGTGCAATAATAAGAATCATACCTATAGTTAAAGGATTTGTGTTACAAGGTCTCCCTAGAGTTTTTTTGCACATGTAATATTTGTAGAGATCCTTTTTGAAATTTAATAAATTTGGTGCAATAATAAGAATCCTACCTATAGTTAAAGGATTTGTGTTACAAGGTCTCCTTAGAGTTTTTTTGCACATGTAATATTTGTAGAGATCGTATGACTTGTTTTATTTTTCTCATTATTTTTACCACTTGAATTATAAATATTTAAAATCTTTGTTTCCATGTTATCTCATCCTAAATATATTTCAACTCTATATCTCTCAAGTTGGAAGAGGAATCAACTCCATTAAGATTAAAACTCCTTCTAGAATAAAAAAAACTTAAAAAATATTTGTACCTAAATAAATTTGATAGTTGTCAATGTTTGATCAATTTATAGTCAAAATGTATCTAAAATGATTTTATAAAATCAAAAAAATAAAAATATATAAACTTTAAGGTATATCTATTAAGATGAGTTTTTAATGTTAGTAATTCCTATCATCACTAATGTAAAATAATACCCATTAAATAATAGGTTTTCAAGAATCCTACTTGATGATAATTAGATTATTAAATAAATTTCAATTAAATAAATAAAATTGAGGAATAAGTTAATAAGTGGATAAATTCAATTATTTTTTCATCCAATTTTTTTTTTCAAATCTAATAGGAATTTTGTTACAAATCATGTTTTCATCTAGTCAATGAGAACATTAACTATGAAACTTTGTCCCTAAGAATTCCACCTTAGTTAAGAAAATTTAGATCATCAAATTTCAAAAAATGAATATATCAAAATGGAATTTTGCCTTATAAGAAAAACTAATTAATAAAAATAATTGAGTTTGTTTGTTTTCTAACTCACTCCACACACTAACCTATTTAAAAACAAAAAA
>SNQJ01S0014725.1:94183-113876 GCA_010110895.2 Picea sitchensis
ATATATATATATATATATATATATATATATATATATATATATATATATATATATATCTGTGTGTGGGGTGTCTCCATCCCCATTGAGTGAGAGTACACGTGAGGCTAGTGGGTAGATTCTCATGACATGTATTCAACCAAACCATATATGAATGGCAAGTGAGATAAACAACCAAACCATTCCATAGAGTGAAAAAGAAACTATAGACAAAGAATAAGAGGACAAATAAACAGAAAAATAATCAAATAAATGAAATAAAATAATAGTTTTTTTTTAATTTATTAGAAAAAAAATGATAGATACAAGAAACAATGAAAGAGAGATAATTTAAGGGAGGCCATGAACCTCATGAATTGAGAAGAAGTAAGTAGATGTGTAATTTCGAGTCCATAGGCTTTTTAACCATACTTAAGTTTAGATGGCAAAACTACACAAGTAGAGAGGAGGAAGTGACTATGATGGTTCCTTCGTTTATATATTCAGTGGATTATTGGGTATATGAGATGATAACCTTGTCTGAATTAATTTTTAAAGGATAAATAGATGTGGACGTGGAAACATCCATGATGGTTTTTATACGACATGATTTTTTGCAAAGTGTAAATGTTAGCATGGATCCCTACATATTTCAAATAATGTTGGGTATATGAAGGGAAATGGGTGGAGAACTATGAAAGACAAAATATCATGCTCAATATGACATAATATAAATTCATAAACTAAGTATTTATATAATTATTACATATAAAACCTAGTTTAACCTCAATATGGGAGAGTTAACTAGATGAAAGTGATGAATTCATGGACATAATATGGATCCATATTGCTCATATATAAGGAGATATAATTACTTATTAATATTTGTTGAGACTCTCATGGAAGCTCCCCCATCAAATTTAATTAGTGAAGAGACCCAAATGTCTTTAAATGGTATTTGTTCTCATTAAGTGTGAAATGAGATCCCCAAAAATAACAATCCATAATATAACAAACGAGAATGATAGTCTAAATTCTAAGAAAAAGAAGAAGTGAATGAGGTGATCCTACTCTAGGTTTGCATCAATAGTCAATTGGTAGCTAGAAAACTTGTTCTTTTCCAAAGGGTTAAAATCATACAATGATTTTCCTTCCAATGTTCTTCAACCATGATTCGTCCTCATTACATATTTTCGTGATCCCATTGAAACTGGGATCCTTGTGCTTCCTCATTTCATAACCCAAATTGTGACACTTAAGGGACTCCTTCTGACTACGATCAATCTTCTTCCTTTGATGGTATCTTAACCTAATTCTCTATCTTTTATCCAAATGAATATAACATACCCTTGATTTCTTGGAAGTAGGAAGACTACTCATTCACTTATATCTTTAAATTATACAATTCATGGTCCAACTCATCATGGCTCTAGTAGTCGCTAACGAGAGTGTGACCTCAACTAGTCTTGCTACACATGCTTCATGATCTTGAATTTGAGGTGACCATACCCACTTCTACCTATAATATAGGAGGCTTCATGAGTTATTGACAAGCGTT
Organism: Picea sitchensis; assembly: GCA_010110895.2. Lineage (NCBI taxonomy): Eukaryota > Viridiplantae > Streptophyta > Pinopsida > Pinales > Pinaceae > Picea > Picea sitchensis. Next base: position 95,718 of record SNQJ01S0014725.1, read on the forward strand.
TTGTGTTTTTGTTGCAAGTATAAGTGTAATACCATTCTATATATGTTTCAACTACGTGCACTCCATCCAAGGTTTTCATACTTTCCATTGATGTTGATTTAGTCTATATTCCACCTTGCTTGTATTGCATCTAAAGTGGAATAGGATAAAAATTAGATTATTTAGCATCTCATAAGATTATGACCAAGCAATAGAGACTTTGAATATTGAAAGGTTTCACTTAGAACCCTAGATACCTCCAATCTAATTTATCTAACCAAGGGACAATCTTCTTATCACTTAGTCAGTTTCCAATCCTTAAATGTACTAATTCCCCAAGATACTACCAATGTCACATGAGCATTGTATTCTCACTAATTCTATGTTCATTACTACCAATGTCACATGAGCATTGTATTCTCACTAATTCTATCTTCATTGACAAGATAGTGCATGTATTTTATGAATATGATCAGCAACAAAAATAAATAAATTAATAATACATTTTTCTAAGAATGTCTTTGTTACAACAATTAAATTAAATTTATGAAATGTAAATTCTACATCAATAAACAATCAAGTTTGAAACTCAAACCTTTGCAACAATGACAATCAATCTCTATAATAATAATGAAATTGACATTGGCTAAATCAAACTTGCATAATAAAAATAAAATTCAAAATGTATGTGACTATCATCCATCTCTATAATAATAATGAAACTCACTAAATAAAACTTGCATAATAAAAATAAAATTCAAAATGTATGTGATGACTTAAAAATTTTCATTATATAAATGATGGAAAATTCTCACGAGCTCCATAGTAAAACTGGGTGTTGGTCAATTCCTAAAACGCCATGGGATGAAAGAGTATGTCACCTTTGTGACATTAAGAAGGTTGAAGATGAAAAACACTTTCTCTTAGATTGTCCAGCCTATACCCATATTAGATCTCATTTTCAAAATATTGATTACACTACCAACCTTCCTAACTTCTTAACTCAGCAAAAGTATGATGATCTTGGAAAGCTTCTCTTAATGTTTTTCGAGCATAGAAACAAAATTCTAAAGAATCAAAAGTAATTACTTACCCTCTTAAGGTCCGATAGACCAATTAAGTCTTAGTGGACATTAATCACCATCATCATCATCATAAATAATGTTTCTAAATCAATTTTTTTTTTATTAATTTACATGCTAAGCAAAATACCCTTCTCGCCACATTGCACTCTAGGTTATCTCAATCATGCATAAACTTATTTTAATTATAAATGTAACGGGTGCTGTTATTGTCATGTCCTTACATAATATTTTTCCCTTCCTATTAAATATCACATAGATACATGTATGACCAAAGTTTTCAACTCCCGTATAAAATTTAATTTTCACACTAAAACATATACATATTTACACATACATTTAATTATAACATACGCATATTATATTTATAAGTATAAACCATGGCATATATACCTATATGCTTATCATATTATGGTTATATGCCTCTCCCTATCCCATCGGTTAGCTATAGGTATGGGTTCACGCTTAAAACCATACATACACACTTATATACCCAAAATATTAGGGGTCAAATATTTATATAATAACAATACAATTAAAAGAAATAAAATAAAAATAAAAAACTAATAAAAATCATTACAATGGTTCTTCAGTGTCACCCATATCAATTTTATTTACTAGAAAAGTGAGTTAATTTTCTTAAGAAATTAAAAGTTAATTTGTTGAGTAAATTAAAAGTTAATTTACTATGAAGAGTTTAATTGTTGGTACAATTATTTGGTGATACCATCTTGAATACAATTCATAGAAATCAATGTAAAGAGACTTGAACCAAGAAGATGGAAGACTATAGAATCTAACCTACTAGCCAATCATTAAATTGCAGGTCAATTTTGAGATCAATGGTTGGTGCACTAACTTATTTAGAATGATTTAATGTATTGTTTGATATATTAATCATTTGTTTGTTTCAAATTTATTTTCCTCCTTTGTTGGATCACATTTTTCTTTTTGTGTTTCTTTGAAATTATATTACAAAATTGAAAGAACATCAAAGTGACATAGCAAAAGTACAGTGAGCCCACAACCCATAGGCCCAGTTTCAAATCATGTCTCTCATAAATTTAACCATAAACACGCATTAAGAACATGTGTCTCACTATTTCTCCTACATAGTCTTCCTCAAGTTGGTTTTGGGTGCAAAAATGTTTTTTTTTGCCATTTTGTGCCCAAGGTACTTATCCATGGGGTGATAACATTGTAATATATGAATCTTTTGGTTTTTCTATGTATTATATAAGAAATTTGTGTGTGTTAGACAAGTATATTTGGCATGTTTGATGTCAACATATGCTTAAGAAAACCATTTATAGTGGAAATTCATTATATTATAACTTAAAGTAACTCAAGTTTACTATTTAAAAAATACTTTGCAATGCTTTAAATTGATCGTGATTAATTAGGTTCTATAATCATCACTTGGGACACGGTGTTATTTTTCATTTTTCATGACCCACTTGTTCCATGATGTACATCTTGCACCCAACACTTCCCCCATATACATTTTTCACCCAACAATCCCGTCATATAGACGGACTAAGGAGTTCACATTTATAGTCATACTTATGTATCACGAGTCCTACTCACAACAACATCAGATTTAGTAATTTATAGAATATTTTAACATTATACCAAGCTTTATATTAATTTATATAATGCTATAACACTTTTTACTTAAAAAATAATATAAACAATTATTTAAATTTTATTCAATATTATTTTTAATGTTTTTAAATGTAAATTTCTAATTTTGATTTTATTTATGATAATAAAGGTTTTTAACTAGAAATTGATCCTTCTTGACTCTACAATTAAAATGGATATATACTTGTATATACTATTTTATATTAATATTAATAAATAAACTATAAAGTAAAATTAATGATACTATTTTATAATATTATTATTAAATATCTTATTCGTTATTAATATGTGATAATGTTTTGTTAAATTTTATTTTAATTAATTATTCATAAATTTATAAAATATTATAACATTGTACCAAGATTTATAGTAATTTATATAATGCTATAACATTTTTTACTTAATGAATAACATAAGCAATTATTTAAATTTTATTCAATATTATTTTTAATGTTTTAAAATGTAAATTTGAAATTTTGGAATTTTAATTTTGTTTATGATAATAAAGTTTTGTAATTAAAAATTAATCCTTCTTGACTCTAGAGTTAAAATGGATATATACTTGTATATACTATTTTATAGTAATAGTAATAAATAAACTATAAAGTAAAATTAATGATATATATCCTATAATATTAATATTAAATATGGTATTCATTATTAATTAATATGTGACAATGTTTTGTTAAATTTTATTCAATTAATTATTCATATTTATTTTTATTTTTCATTTTTCGTGTCTAAGTGTTTAGTTATATACATCTTGTACCCAACACTTCCATCATACACATTTTGCACCCAACAATTTTGTCATATACATATAAAAATATAGTAGAATAAAATAGATGTGACACTGTGAACTGGTTGGGGAGTCCGGGTTCACATAGTAATTTAAATAATGCTATAACACTTTTTACTTAAAGAATAGTATAAACAATTATTTGAATTTTATTAGAATTTTGATTTTGTTTATGATAATAAAGGTTTGTACCTAGAAATTGATTTTTTTTTACTGTAGAGTTAAAATGGATACATAGTTGTATATATTATTTTATATTAATATTAATAGATAAATGATAAAGTAAAATTAATGATATGTATGCTATAATATTAATATTAAATATGTATTCATTATTAATTTGTGATAATGTTTTGTTAAATTTTATTCAATTAATTATTCGTATTTATTTTTATTTTTCATGTCGAGCCTTTTGTTATATACATTTTGCACCCAACAATTCTTGATACACATTTTTGACAACACTTCGGTCATTTGTAATTAGACCCGGATACTATACCACGGTTCACAACTTTCTAACGAGAAAGAAAAATTACAGGGAAAAGAGAAACGGGAAATTGGTTAAGTATAGAAGACGAAAAAGATAAATACACATAAAACTACATATATTAAGCTATTGCACCAAAGGAAATGAAATGCAAGTATAAAAAATGCATGTATAAAAATATAGTAGAATAATATAATGCTATAACAATTTTTGCTTAAATAATAGTATAAACAATTCTTTAAATTTTATTCAATACTATTTTTAATGTAAATTTGGAAACTTTTAAATTTTTGAAACACTAAGATTATACACCAAGCAAAATTTCTAACTTTATGAGGTACCAAGATTATACAGACCCAACCTAAATTTCACTTGAAGTAATCTTGATTAAAAAATGTGCCCTCATAAAAACCAAGGTAGGGAATTTACAATACTTATTTAAATACTGGTACATTTATATAACGTTCTTACTTTAAAAAACAGAAGTAAATCAGTCCAAAATATTATAACATTTTACCAAGACTTATAGTAATTTATATAATGCTATAACACTTTTACTTAAAGAATAGTATAAACAATTAGTTAAATTTTACTCAATATTATTTTTAATGTAATTTTGGAATTTTGGAATTTTGATTTTGTTTTGATAGAATGTCTAAATGAAACTTTTAAATTTTTGAAACTCTAAGATTATACACCATGAAAATTTTCTAAATTTCAGAGGCATCAAGATTATACACGGAAAACCTAAGTTTAAACATCATGAAAAATTTCTAAATTTCCGAGACACCAAGATTATACACCATGAAAAAATTTCTGAATTTAGGAGGTTATTTATGAAACAACACCTAAAAAACTTTTAAAATTTTTGAAATAATTTCTGAAACACAACACCTCAAACTTTTAAAATTTTGAAACACTAAGATTATAAAACACTAATTTTACACACCATGAAAAATTTCTAGATTTGTGAGACACCAATATTACACACCTTGAAAAAATTTCTAAATTTATGAAATAATTTTTGAAACAACACCAAAAAAACTTTAAAATTTTTGAAACATTAAGATTATACACCATACAAAATTTTTAAATTTCAGAGGCACCAAGACTATACACCTTGAAAAAATTATTTCACACCAAGATTATACAAACCCAACAACTCAAATATGTAGTCAGTAATTTTCTAAATTTTGAGTTGAATTAAACTTGATTAAAAAATGTGCCCTGATAAAAACCAAGGTAGGGCATTTACAATACTTCTTTAAATACTATTACATTTATATAACTTGCTTACCTTTAAAAACAGAAGTAAATCAGTCCACCATGCTCCCACAGGTTCATCCCACACTTTGATATACATATCATGTCTTAAAGGCATGATATGTCATGTTAAAGACATCACACTTGGAGACATTGGACTTACCGGAAATATACATTCCATTAGTGTCCAATTTTACTATGAAACTATAGTTTTCATAGCATATGAAGTAGATAAAATCTTAAGTTCTACCACCCGTGGCATTCTCACATTTTTGTGGGACGATAGTTGTTGCATCTTGTGATATAGAACAATAGGTCCAACTGCGGATGCAGGAAACCAACCTTGCAAAGTTGAAGCAAACAAGGGCATAGGATCTCAACCATGCAAACTGCAAGAACAGGTTTAACTGTCCAAATTCAATACAGAAAAGATTGTATCCAAAAATCGGAGGAAAATGCATTGTAACATGCCCGTTAAGTAAACATTTAAGGTTGTGAGGCATGTTAGGTAAACATTTAAGGCTGTCATAATAGTCCAAGGGCCTCGCTCTATGTAAACATTTAAGAAAGAATGGGTGTGTCGGGATTCTTTACTTACGTTATGTACTTAATAATAATAAAAAATAAAAATAATAATAATAACAATAGTACAACAAACATAGAAATATTTATAATTAACAAAACTTAGGATAAATTTAGCTAGTAAAAAATGTTAAGATAAACATTCAAAGTAATGTTGGCATTAATCCACCTTCGAGCAATGCATAAGAAAATATATGATTCAGAAAGACCGTATATGATAAAAAAACTTTGGATATGCTAGCATATAAATGATGATGATGATGATTAACGAACACTAAGACCTAATTGGAATAGTGAAGCCGGCAATAAGACTTCCAATCTGTTATTCAATCACATCATTACATATATGGTATTTTTTATTAGATAAAAATCAATGATTTTAGTTTCCTAGTTCCAACAATAGATATTATACAAATATTTTTGGTCAAAGGAAAAACTAATATGAAGTCAACAAATTATCGATCGCTATAGTCCCTCTACGCCTTTGGCAGGGACTAATAACACTTTCCATATCATCATAATTATTTCCATAAATCTAGGATAATATTAAAGATTTTGTGTGGTCTAGTCATAAGTTGCAATGGTTATTGTATTGTACTGCCATGCATGGGGATTTTTTCACCACGATTCTTTCCATAAATTGATGATACGGTTAAGGGTTTTATGTGGTCTAGTCATAGGTTGCAAGGGTTATTGTTTTCTAGTGGCATGCATGGCCATTTTGGTAGGCAATAGGTGGGAAGGCATGACCAAGGAATAAAGTTAATAGGGTTATTGTTTTCTAGTGGCATGCATGGCCATTTTGGTAGGCAATAGGTGGGAAGGCATGACCAAGGAATAAAGTTAATAAATAAAGGCTCAAGGGTGGAATTTCAAAGTTTATTTGCAAGACATTAAGTGGCTAAGAGGGTTAAGGTTTGATATTGAACAACGTTAAGGGTAATAGTCCATTTTTTTGGTTTATAGTTTTGTTTTTTTGGGTTTATTACATAGTTTAAAGTTATTTATGGTTTCGTAGACGATGGATTTATTTTTTCGTTAAGATTAAAGAATTTTTTTAGATGAAACGAGGGTGAAAAATTATGGTTTTTTTATCTTGGTTTGGATTTTTAGGTTTTTTTTTTTTTTGAGGGGGGTTTCATAGAAGATGGATTTATCTACTTTTTGGAGGGGTTCGAGATTATAGAATTTTTTTAAGAGGAGATGAGGTTGAGAAATTATGAATTTTTATTTTTGTTGGGGTTTTTACTTTATGGTTTGGTTTGTGGGAGTAAGGTTATAATGTTTTCTTAATTTTAATAAAGATATAATGTTTATTTATAATCTAGACTTTGTGATTAATATATTTTATATGTCACTTTTCATATTCATGTTGAGTATCGAAAGAATGATATATCTCCTTTATATTAAGTTATAGAAAGTATTTATTCTTTTCTATATATACATATATAATGATAGAGTTTAGAATTTTAAGAGAAAATGAGGATCTAAAAATTATGGATTTTTATTTTAGTTTGGATTTTTACTTCATAGTTGGTGTGGTAGCAAGGTTATAATGTTTTTTAATTCTAATAAAGATATAATATGTATTTATGATCTATATTTTGTGATTAATATATATTATATGTCAAGTTTCAAATCCATGTTTGGTATTGAAGGAAAGATATATCTTCCTCATACTAAGTTATAGAAATCATTTTTCTCTCTCTATATAATGATAGGGATGTTAAGTATCATTATAAAAGTTGACATTATAATATTATATTTATGGCCAACATTGAAATACTCTTTTTTCTTATTAATATTTTTTAAATGTCATGTGTCAATTCCATGTTAATCACTAAAGGAATTACACATCATCCTCATATTAGATTGTACAAAACCCCTTGACCCAATAATAATTTCGTTTTTACTTTAAATTAATGTATATGTATATATATGTATGAGGATGCTAACCATCATCAACATATATGAAATTGATATTGAAATATTTTATTTATGTCAAACATTCAAATATATATTTTTATTAATATTTTTTAATATAAAATATCAACTCTATATGGTTGAATATGAAAATAATTACACATATCTTTTATATTAAATTATAAAAAACATCTCTAAATACAATCAATAATTTTGTTTTCTTTTAAAAATGTAAAGTGTACTTTTACTAAAGATATCCATATTTCTAATTAACATTTAATTAAAATTACACATAAGACATATGTGTGAGATGGTATGTTAACATTATAACTGTAGGGATAAATGCCAACCACGTATTACATTAAATGTGGCGAATGTCTAGTATCATTAACACTGTAAACCATGTTTAATGGTTTGTTCCTCGAATTCAACAATCCTAACCACATGTTGCATTTTAATGTAGAAAATAGAAGGATTACACTTAATGTCTTAAAGTGCAAAATCACATACATAGAAAAGTGTAAAATATAATAAGAAGAATGTTTTACTAATGGTTCAATTGAATTATATGTAAACAAAAAAATGTCATGGGAAAACCAATCCACTCTCAAGTACTTGACACGGAGGGTTCGGTGGTGGTTCGGTGGTGGTGGAGGAGAGTCTTACATAGTGGTCATGTGGTGTGGCGGTGCTTTGCAGAGAAGCTTGTGGTGGTTGTTTCTTGTTCTGGGTTGATTTTCTCTCTGTATATACAAAAAGTCGTAACGAATACAATCGTTACTCTAGATGCGCGACAGTGTTAATCATTGGAGTCTTGGTGGAGGCTTTTGGGGTTTGTTGTAATGGGGGTTTAGTTCTTTCTTTGGTTTTTTTGGACTCTCTTGACCTCTTCCTCCTTGTCTAGAAGAAGTTTTGGACCAGAGCTTTGAGGTCCACATGGGGGGCGTGTGGTGTACTGTTTAACACTTTGAGGTCGTTTGGGGGCATGCGACATCTGCTTCAGTTTCTTTTCTAGTGTTTTTTGGGGCTTTTACCCCTGTTTTGTTTCTTATTTTGCAGCCTCCGTGTTGGTTATGGTGACTTTCTGGTTTCTTTTGGGGATGTAGTAGTTTATGTTTTTGAGCATGGTCTATGGACTAATTTTGCTATGATCATCTATTATGGTCTTAAAGATGTAAAAAAATTATATTTTCATTAATATAATTGAGCAAATTTTCTATTGAAAAAAGTACTGACACGAAAAATGATCTAGGTTTAAAATATTGTGAGTTTTACATTGAAAGTTCATATATTATGGTGGGGTATGAAATACTAAACGTTAATAGTGATAATTTGATTGTTGAGTGTTAGAGAAGTAATGATGTTGAGAAAAAAAGGTATTGTGAAAAATATTGAAGAAAAAATAGAAAATCAAGTATAAAAAGTTTTCAAATTTTTGAAATTTTTGAAACTAGAAAAAACAATAATATTTTTCAATAAATTAAAATAAAATTCATGATTATTAATTAAAATTCAAGATTTTGATTAATTTTTTTTTGTTGTTTTTAAAGTGAACTAGGTTTATAATTCCATATCATGTTTACATACTATTAAGATATTTTTGGATATACAACTATTTTAAGCATTGATAATATATTGTAAATTGTTTAAAAAACAATAAAAAAACATTACTTATTAATCATTTGATATTAAATCAGTTTATATATATTTTAATTTTTTTGGATTTAAAGCGTAATTTTTAAATAGGAAATACATGTTCTTAACCATTAACCTAATATCTTGGCTATTGATATTTATATAAAAGTTTTTAATTCTATTGAGATCATAGATAAAGAATAAATATTTAACCATCTTATTTCCATATATGTGGTGTTATTGGTTTGATTAATTTTGTTATTTATTATTCTCTTATTCTCTTAGTATGGAATACTTCTTTACTTTTAAGTGTTGTTACAACGTTCACCTTACAATGTGAAATGGATTGTAACTATTTCTTTACTTTTAATTGTTGTTACTACTAGATGAAGACATCATGGAAAGATACCTCCCTAACTAAGAGCGAGTGAGTGTTGATGTTTGGACAACATCGGGAAAACATTCTCCCAGATTAATAATTAATAATATAAGGTATAAATACATATAATAAATAAGTAGTTATTGATCCATATTTAGGAGACGAATGAATTGATTAATAGAATGAATACAATAAACATAGAGATAGGAAGAATAACAAAAATATCGAGTGAACAATATCTTCTATTAAATAATTAAATAGGTTGAAACTATAAAACTGCAGAACTGAAATTTGTTTGAATGGTGGTAGCTATCTCTGAGAAGAGATGTTGTTGCTATGTGCATCCGTCTGACAAGAATGGATTACAATGAGGCTCCATAGGCCCTTTTCATATTACTCATGAATGTCAAAACCCTAGACATACAAAGACCTAACCCTAAAAGGATAAATGCAAAAATTCATGTGGGCCCTATGGGTAAGTTGGTGTAATTTGGTACCTCAACTTTCTAGGGTTGTAACTATTGCATAAACCTTCATTTTATGCATGTGATATCCCGTTGGAAAGGTGTTTCAGAGAACTACACATTTCACTCTTAAACTCTGACTTTGTCTATAGTATAACTATGGCGAGCCAAAAAAATAATGTTTAGGGCCCCAAAACAGCCCTAAAAGTACAAAAAGATCTGCTGACATGAAAACATACAAAATAATAGAGTTGGATTAGGCAAGAGGCCACTCGTATCCTACTGAAAAATGTGTGGGGTCACGAAACCCTAGAAGTGTAGAAATCACAATTATAAAGCATAAAAAAGGGATGTGCTAAACAAAAACAGACACGAGGTGCCAATTGGAATTGGTGGGTGGCCACCGATATCCACCTGGGTCAATCCTCTGCCCTTAGGAAGAAATGGTCTCCATTTCGTTGAGCTCCCCAATCAGGTGAGGAAACTTATGTTGGACTTGGCCCCAGGTGAGCCACTTGCATTGGTGTAGGAATTTCCCTACCTTAACAACCTAATAAAGTTGGATCCATTGTTGGTGAGTGCCTTGACCTGTATGTCCATGATCTGGTCAGTGGATGCTTGTTCCATGCAGTCAGGGTTGAGATCTATTGGGATCAGTTGTTCGATGATTTTAGAGGTGTCCAATAATGGTGGAAAATATGGCTGAAGGAGGTCCATATTGAATACTAGATGCAGAACAAAGAAGGGTGGAGTGTTGAGCTCAAAATCATTGCTACCCACAACCTTGGTGATAGTGTAAGGCCCATAACAAAGTGGGCGAAGCTTCCAATGGGGCTCAGTGAGACTATCCTTTTGCAAATGTAACCAGACTTTGTCGCCAACCTAAAACTAGTGTGATACCCTATGTTGATCATGGTGCTTCTTGTACTTAACATTGGATTTATGAAAAATCTCCTAGACCTGTTGGCAGATGTGCTGAATCCACTCAATGAATCTAGTGGCTTTATCGATCATAGACTAATCAGGGGAACGGTCTGTCTCTGTGGTGGCAAGAGGAATTGCAACATCAATTGGTTCCATGTGTTGAAATCCCAGACCCACCTGAAATGGGATATGGCTGGTGGAACTATGGAGAGCCCTTTTTTAGTTGTGTTGTACATATGGGAGACTCTCATCCCATGTACGGGGATGATTAGAATTGTACATGTACAGGATGTGCACAATCATTGGATTGATGACCTCAGTTTGGCCATCGGTTTGGGGGTGGAAAGCAATGGATTTTTTGAGCTTGGTGTCCAACAGAGACCAAAGACTCAACCAAAAGGTGTTGAGGAACCTGTTGTCTCGGTCAGAGATGATGGTTTGTGGTATCCCAAAGTGGACCCAAACTCGTTCGAAGAAGATCTTCGAAGTATCTGTCATTGTGACATTCTTCTTACTGGATGTAACGATGGCCATCTTCTAAAACCGATCAACAACCACAAACACACAGTCATTTCCATGCTTGGTAGATGGAAAACCAAACATGTAATCCATTGAGATGGATTCCCATGACTTCTCGAGAATAGGAAGAGGGGTGTATAAGCCTTGCTTCTTGATGGTTGTCTTGGCAATGGCATAGGTAGTGCAAGATCCGATATACTTACTGACGTCCTATCGAAGTTTTGGAAAATAAAAATGTTTCTGAAGAACAACCACAATTTTCTCTACGTAAAAATGTCCTACCACCCGACTATAGTGGGATTCCCAAATAAACTTTGCACTCACTTTTAGGAACACAGATATGGCCCAAGTGGCATAAGAGTGTATCCTGAATGTGAAAATCAATGACAGTGGTGCTTGTACCCAAGAGATGATATACGGTGGCAAAGTTTGGATCTTGTTGATAAATTTGGGGGCACTCTGATGCTTCATGTCCACTTGAATGGAGCAAAGTGATGAGTGTAGCCATAGGAGGCCAACTAAGGTAGTCAACCACACGATTGGAGATACCTATCTTATACTTGATTTTGATATGGAACTGTTGAAGGTAGGTGGACCACTTATAATGGCTATCATTTTGCAATTTCCCCTATGTCTGTATGAACTATAGAGGCTTGTGATTAGTGTGTATGATCGTCTCTTTCCCTAGAATGTAATGTTTCTATTAACGATAGTCTTGTACAATGGAATACATTTCTTTGTCATAGTTGGGGTATTTTCAGACAGTATCAGAGAGTGTCTCACTATGGTATGCCACAGGATGCTCGTGATGAGTGAGAATTGTGTCCACAACATAGTCAGATGCATCAGTCTCAATATCAAATGGTTTTTTCAGATCAGGCAAGGAGAGTATTGGAGCTAAGCACAAGCGATGTTTCAAATCATCGAATTTTCAATGTTGCTCCTTCTCCGACATGAAATTGGTCCTACCACCACCCTTGGTCACTTGGTTGAGGGCCCATGCAATAAGGGAGAATCCCAACACGAATCTTCGGTAGAAATGGGCTAGTCTTAAGAAGCTTTGAAGCTCGATTAGTGTGGTCAGGGTTGGCCAGTCAGGGATGGCTTGGATCTTAGCTAGATCAACATGTACCCCATGCTCATCAACAATGTAGCCCAGGTATTGGACCATGTTCATGCCAAAAGAGAATTTTTCCAAGTTGGCATAAGGCTTGTGTTGTCACAAAGTGCTAAAAACCTATTGAATATGTCACATGTGCTCCTCCCACATTTTGTTGAAGATGAGGATGTCATCCAAATATACTACCACAAAGGAGTTGGTGAAGGGTCTCAATGCATCATGCATCAACCTCATGAAAGTGTTTGGTGAACTTTTTAAGAAAAAGGGCATGACTAACCATTCGTAGAGACTATAACATCCTGCTCTTGTGTGCACTAAGCGAAATTATTCTTTGAGGACACTTGATTGCAAGTGATCCAGATTATTATACTATTGGTAATTTGATTATGATTATGAGGCGTTATGAATTGATGACATGTTATTTTGTTTTATTGACATAGGCAGGTCCTATTGACTCGGTTTCCCGAGTGTGCAAGAATTTGGACCTTGAGGATGCAGAGGCATCGATGAAACCCCTTGGACTCCAGACCGAGTCAGGGAGTGGACAATTGGGGTTTGATTGTTTTATATATAACCTATGTGCATTTGATTAGATGTTATGATTATGGATTTTATTCTGACACGATTCATTGATGTTGCAGGTTGACGATAGCTTGCCGACTAGACTCACATGTGGAGTAGAGGGGTCATGCATGATAACCAGAGACATTGAGGGAGATGTGTGGACAACATCCCTGCCACAGCCTACTAGAACTCCCACCGTGGCTCAAACTGTAGGTTAACAATTACCTAGTTCAAGAAGATCCACGATGTCATGAGGGTCGACTGCAACATTCACTCACGATGATTCTAAGGGGCATGCAATAAGGCAGGGGCCTTATTCCTTAGAGGCCCTTAGTCTCCCACAAGATCACTTGACACAGTGTTGACTCTAGGTTTTTTTTATGTCTACCAGGTTAGTCAAGAGGCGAGTGGCACCCTTGGAGCACGTAGTGCATCCTGAAGGGCACGCTGTGCAAGAAAAAAGGGAAGAGGCGAGTGGCACCCTTGGAGCACACAGTGCGTCTTGAAGAGCACGTCGTGCAAGAAAAATAGAAAGAGGTGAGTGGAACCCTTGGAGCACCTAGTGCATACTGAAGAGCATGTCACCTTGTTAACTAATAAGTGATTAAACCTAGATGTCCTTATAACGAAAAATGTGATAATAAATATTTAATACATTCTCCCTAATAAAATGTCACCCAACCTTTGAAAATAAAATCTAATTCTAAGTCATACTTGTGGTAGAAAAAAATAAAATTAATACTAATAGTCATCGGTAAAATGTGACAAAAAGGGGGTAAGAAACTCGACTAAATTATTAAAAACAATTTTTTGAGGGATTTAAAATTTTAAAAGGGAAATAATTGTTTGTCACATGTGCTAATTAAACTTTTTACTAAAATGAAAAAGGGGTAAAGTCTACAGTTACTAATTTGAGTTTTAGATAAAAAGGGAAAGAGGGAAATTTAAAAGAATTAGGAAACTAAGGAAAAAGGGGGAAACATAAAGAGAAAGGGAAACATAAGGAAAAAAAAGAATGACTAACTTAGTAAGGTATCTTGCATTTAAGAACTTTCTAAATTGAACTCAACTAGTAAATTAGTAAGAGGGTAGGTCTTTATAATGTGTAAGGGAATATGGGGACACCTAGGAGGGATTCTAGGAATGCTTTTAGGTGGGTGAGGGAAATAGGAGTAAATAATTAGTTAATGAAATTAATTTATAGTGCAATGAAGGGGATGGGTGACACATGTACGGGGAGGATTTTTATGAATTAAATTTTTGAACAATAAATTAAATGGGAATTTGGGAAAGTAATTGACTTAGAAAATCTATATAAAGGAGGGAGAAGGAGGAGGATGGATATTTTTTGTTATGCATAATGTTACGTTGCAGAATTTTAGACTTGATTGACTTAGCTTGTGGGAGTTTGGATACCAACCTCGGTGAGGAGTAGTAGCTCAGCCTTGCGAGGCAAGATGGGAGCTAGTTATTCTCTAATTTAGTGTGCATGGCCCCTTTGCGGCTCGGGGTTCTAAGGGGGAAGAAGATTATCCCTATTGTTTGTTGGGAGGTACCGGTGAAGTCTCATTAGTCGGTAAGTGGGAGTTGCACAGAGCACGTGAGACAATGAATCAGAGTGGACGACTTGGGCTATGGTACGGTTACTTTTATTTTTCATGGTAGATGATTATTTACCTCACGCTTTTATTTATGTGATTTTAACTGTGTATAGAAGGTGTTGAATCAACATTTTAATTGATAACTTAATTTCCCCATAGCCTTAAGCTCATTGTTCATTTGATTCCCTTGGCCTTCGATCCCTGAATGTTGTGACTATCCTATTGGTTTTATCGATTTGTTGTGAAGTGTTGTGATTTTTTTTTACTTCGTCTTCATCCCTAGTTCTTCATTCCGTGCCTGAACAGTCGACCAGGAGCCAAATCAACAGTCATCACTTCGGTGCATAGTGACCTATAGATTCTAATTCCCTGCTTTTCTATGTGTGGATGATGAGAGAAGGATGTGTTTTCCCAGCAGTTTACCCCTTCTTATCTTCGTACCTTGATCTTCGCCTTGTTTTGGTATTTTCATGTTATATCACCTCTGTGTCCTAATCATTCTTGGCATCTGAAAACTGTGTTTAGTGTTCTCTGCATTTCAACACCCTCAACCACAAAATTCTAACTCTGCGTTTTTATATATTGCTCGATAATTTAACTCTGCTTGGTAACACCTTCCTGGCTATTTAACTCTATGTTTTTTTTTTTTTTTTTATGGCCATATTTGTTGCAATTCGTTTATATTTTCAAGGCGATTTTCCCACTCCTTAAGACAACAACGATTGCTTGTGTATCTAGCGATTTTTCCACTCTTTAAGACAACAACCGTAGCTTATGTATTTGACGATTTTGCCACTTCTTAAGACTGCATTTTATTTTTATTTACAGGGCGATTTTGCCACTCTTAAAGACAACAATCATTGCTTGTATTTACCTAGCGATTTTGGCCATTTTAAGACTGCAATTCGTGGTTGTTTACCTGGCGATTTTTCCACTTCTTGTGAATGCAATTCATTTATATTTTCAGGGCGATTTTGCAAATCCTTAAGACAACAATGGTTGGTTGTGTATCTGGCGATTTTTCCACTCTTTAAGACATCAATCATAGCTTGTGTATCTGGCGATTTTTCCACTTCTTAAGACTACATTTGGTTTTTATTTACAGGGTGATTTTTCCATTCTTAAAGACAACAATCGTTGATTGTATTTACCTGGCGATTTTGGCCATTTTAATACTGTAATTTGTGGTTGTTTACCTAGAAATTTTTTCACTTCTTAGGACTGCATTTTGTTTTTATTTTAAGGGAAAATTTTCCCTACAATTTTATACATCTGGCTTGTTTCTTTTTTCTCCATCAAATGCCTATGCCTTACTGGTTAATGGGGGCGTAAGGGTGAGCGTTTTTGTGTAATGGTGGATTTTATTGATAACGATTTTACTTGGTCCATGACTGTTCCTCTTTTTTTTAAATCGTGAATACCTGGCAATGAAGGTATAGGTTGTATGGAAACATTTTTAATTACTATATGACTGAGATTTGTAGTCTGACAGTGAATTGAAATGATAGGGAGCATAAATCCCATACATTTAGACCGCAGGATCTTCATCTTGTATTCAGTTAATTTCATTATTAACTATTAGTAGTGATTAAAAGAATGTAATAAATCGTGCAAGATTTCAGCGATTTTGCCAATGGTTAACCTCTACAAATTTGCCATTAATCTCTACAATTAATCTCTTCCATTTATCATTTTTAATCTCTAGGATTTTGCATATTCATGTCTTTATTATCTCCATGTCTTCATGTATTTATTAATCTCTACGACTTGCCACTTATCTCTGCGTCTTCATGGCTATTTTTGTCTGGAGGTGGCAACCAATTTATCTCTGCGTCTTCTTGTCTTTTTCCAGCCTTGTCATTTGGCCACTCTGCCCTTTGCCCATACTTTATTGCGATTTGATTTCTCTGAAAATGTTTTGGCACATAGCTAGATTTGATCACTTTTCTTGTAATGTATAGCTTGATTTATATGGTATGGTTAAGCGATTGGTATAATGTGATTTTACTATATAGAGTTATCTTGTATTATTGCGCAACGTTCTCTTGTTAACTTAGTATTATTACAGCGTGCATTATTGTTATCATTGTTAACTTAGCATTATTACAGTGTGTATTATTGTTATCATTGTTATCTTAGCTTTATTACAGCATGTATCATTGTGATCATTTTTAACTTAGCATGTATTATTGGGTTATGTTATCCTTATGACAACGATAACATGGCACTTTGTTTCTGGACAATGTTCTTCTGTTATTAATTAGCATTAATAATTATTGTTGTCAGATAGCATTTAAAATTAGCATTAAATCTCATTGAATAACGTCGAGGTGAAAATTATTTATAAACAACAAGATAGAATTAAAATTTCATTGAATAGCGTCAAATGGATTTTATTTATAACCGCATAACAACATAAAATGGAAGTAAGGATAGCATTGAAGTGCCATTAGTTATAGACATCGATCACATTAAGGATTATCCCTTTTATACAATAATGTCGATTATTTTTATAAGCAGCGTGGAGCACCTTTAAAATGTTAAGTAGTTAACTTATTTTAATGGATAGTTTATAATTCTTGATAAGCGTATTTGATTTGGTTAAGTGTCTTTATTAGGGCGTTTTATGATAACATTTATGACCTTAGTAGCTTGGTAACAGTTCGACCTTAGCACTTCGATATCTGGCTGATCAATTCTTGGATGGGTTGTTGGCGGAGTCGGGTATTAGCTTGAGATTTTTCTTTGATTGTAGTCATCTTATGTCTTGTCGACCTGTTTCTTGGGGTATGTGTGTAGCCTTCTTGTCAGTATTTGGCTCCTAGCGCATCGGATTTATCTAGATTCCTTGGTCCAGATAGGAGGTGTCGCACAAAGGTTATAGTTGTGCCTATCACCTAGGGACGACATGATTCCCGATGAGGGGATCATTGTGTGCCCTAAGAGATAGAGGGGAAGGATAAATTGGCTAAGGTTGGTGCCTTCCATGTGGGTGTTGTTGACCGACGTAAGTTGTTGTTATCACTTAAGTTGTAACACCTTGATGTGTTTGGTTTACATGCCTTGAGGTTCTTGTCATTGGTCATCAAGGCCATTGTGTCAGGAGGGGGATGTTGTCCCTTAGCTTGTAGGCATGGCATTGTTTGTGTCATGTGGGTAGTAATTTCTCCTTGTTGTTTTATGCATGTTTCACC
>SNQJ01S0014725.1:113886-142550 GCA_010110895.2 Picea sitchensis
GCTTAGTCTTCTTTGTAGGTTCCTTTTCTTCGGCAATCAATGCTTCGTGTTTCTCCTTCCTTTTATTTAGCTCAGGACATTGATTCATGTAGTGACCATACTTATGACAGTTGAAGCATTGTATTTCTGAAATGTCTTTCTCTTGATTTCGCTTCCTCCTTGAACCAAACTTCCTTTTGTTCTTGAAGTTCTTGAATCTTGTTGTGAAGGCTTGATTATCGTACTTCTTTTGGGGTTTCTCTTTTGCATTGATCCTTGATTCTTCTTGAGCACAACAAGTCCAAAGTTATTCAAATGTCAGGTACTCCTTCCTTGTGTTCATGCTTGTGGCAAATGCATCCCATGTCTTAGGAAGACCATTGAGTACTATGTTCACAAATTCCTTTTCTGAAGTGATCTCTTCAATAGATTTTAGTTGATCTCTTAACTTGGATATCCTTACAAAGTATGATGTTATGTTGTCATCATCATTCATCTTCATATCACGGAGCTCATTCTTCAGACTCATAACTTGTCCAATGTTTTTGACTAAGAAGAGATTTGTTAGGGCATCGTACATTTTATTTGATGAGTCAAGATGGGAGATGTAGGGTATCAAGTGGTATTTTATGGAATCCACTATGATACTCATGGCATTGATGTCAACATCTTTGAACTTCTCCATAGCTACAACGTTATGTGGTTCCTTCTCTTCTCCTTCTTTAAACTCTGGCTTCACAATCTTTCCTTTCATAATATCCAGCACTTTATTCTTAGCAAGGATGAGGTCAATATTTGTCTTCCATGCTCTGAAATTAGAGGATCCATCTAGCTTGTTCTCAAACTTCATAGAGTTCGTCATGGCTTGCTTGAATTGGTCAAACCCTAGATTTGACCAGAAATCCAAACTTCACATCTTGGTCTTTTGAGAGTGTCAGGAGGTGCACTAGGCTAGGGCGCACTGATCTATTCAGAGATTAGGTCAATATCGTTACTTAAGGTGCCTCGACAAGAGGTTTAGGGTTTCTACAACTGCTTCTGCTGGTAACCCTAGCTACAGTGCTTTTGGAAATTGCTCCTGCTAGTAACCCTAGCGGCAGTTCCTCAATGAGTTCAATGTCTAGCGGCTATGTTTCCTTCTAGTGTTTTAGGCTGACTGAAGGGGTGTGGGCCCATAACCTGTTAGAATATAGAATATGGTGTGCTTGTTTTACCATTGACGATACCCTCGTCACCCAACCATAGGTCGAAGCCTCCCTCTGAGCACCTTAACCTTGACTGAGAATTCCTCTGGAAGAAAATCCTAAGCTAGATATCCAAACAAAGGGTAGCGCATCATTCCCTAAGGATAACACATCACAAAAATTTGATCATATAGTCCAAACCCTCTCCAATAGATAGTTCAAGCCAATACTGACAACGTGTTGCTGCTGCAGCTGCACCAACAACTCTCCTCCAAACCTGTGCACAAGACTGCAACTACAGTGTGCACTAAACAACAAAACTATAATTCTGAGATACTACAAATGAGAACTGGCGCCCTGTATTTATAGTGGTTTTGCCAGTTTTGTTAGGGCCAACTTCTCCTTCTAGATAAGTGTCTGTTCAGTATATTATTATTATTTCTGGTCGACTTCTTCTCTTGGAGGCTAATAACCTAATATAAATTATCTTCTTGAGCCGACAAGGCTTCTAGGGTTATTATCCAACTCATTAGGGTTTCTCTTGCTTCCTAGAGTCTTCTATTCTCGGCAGGTTCACACGTGGAGGTAAATACCTCCCACAACTACCATAATATTAACACCTACATGGGCTCAATGTTCCCTCACTGATATTGATTCTTTAGACTTAGTATTTCCCTCTAACGAGGTGATTATTGAGGCAATGACTACTCTGGACATACCCTGGGATGATCTTCATCACCGATGTTACTTCCTCCTAGAGTTAAGAAGAATTGAAGTAGGTGAATTCACTCTGACTATGATTGGAGATAAGGCTTGTCCTATCAATCATTTGGCTACGCATGTTGTTTATGCTGAAGGAAATATGGAAATAATTTCTCAAACGATACCTATCGATATCTCCAAAATCCTTGGCATCGTGGAGAATATCTTCATTGAAGCACACTGCTCCCCCGAAGATATTCAAATCTACACATATTTATTTAAAGAATTCTACGACGTTTTGCCTGGTCCTATGAGGAAATGCCAGGCATATATCCAAGAATCATTGAACATGAAATCATGACATATCCTGATGCTAAGTCGGCTCAGCAAAAGCTTCGTCTAGTCAATCCTAGGAAAGAAACAACTATTAAGGTTGAAGTAGAGAAACTACTCCAAGTTGGTTTCATCTACCCCATCCAATTGACTCAATGGGTATCAAATCTCATTCCATTCAACAAAAAACAGAGTACAATTCACATATATGCGGACTTCCGTGATTTGAACAAGGCCTGTCCAAAAGACAATTTCCCCACACCATTTATTAACTAGATAGTCGAAGAATGCGCAGGTTCTGAAGCCTTTTCTTTCATGGATTGTTTTTCAGGATACAATTAGATACAGATCAAGCCCGAAGACCAACAAAAAACCTCTTTCATCTCTCTGTGGGGTACATTCTCTTATTGAAAGATGTCTTTTGGTCTAAAAAATGGTGGAGTTACATTTCAGCAGGCCATTTCTTTTTCTTTCCATGACCTCAAACACATAGTCGACGCTTATCTCGATGATTTAGCATCTCAATCTCACAAGAGAGATGATCATCTTGCACACCTCCTACTTATCTTTGAGCGATGCCGCTACTACCAGATTTGCTTGAATCCAAACCAATGCATTTTTTTCATCACATTGGGTCATCTTCTAGGTTTTATAGTTTCAACAATAGGGATCATGTTCGATGCTCTATAGGTTGAGGCAATAGTTCAACTTCCTCCCCCATGCACAATCCCTCAGCTTCAGAGTCTAAATGGAAAAGTGAACTTTTACGACGTTGCATCGTGAACTATGCCGAGATCACAAATGGTTTTATGCATTTACTAAGGAAGGAAATTCTTTTTCATTGGGACAAAGCTGCTCAACACTCTTTTGAAGCGTTGAAACAAGCCCTCACGTCTACCCATCTTCTTCGGCCACCCAATTATAATAAATATTTCTTATTGTAATTGGTCGTTGAGGAGTCGACCATTAGTATGGTGTTGGTTTAGGAGGATGATTTTCTCCTGGAATATGTTATTTATTACTTGAGCCGAGGTTTGGTTGGACCGGAACTCAATTATTCCCACATTGAAAAACTTTTGTTGGCAGCAGTTCATGCTGTCCAACGGTTCCGTCTGTACATCTTGTTTTGCAAGACCATCGTCATTTCCGTTGTGAATCTGTTTCAATACGTGCTGACACGATGTGTAATTGGTGGACATATTAGTAGATGGATAGTTATCCTCCAGTAATTCGACTTGGATTTTGTTTCGGCGAAATCCAAAAATTCGTTGGTCTTTTCGGAACTCATTTCGAAACTTTCGGTCAAATCAGGTGATGTTATACCCGAAGAATCACCTATCAAAGGAGACATGTTTCTTATCGCGTCTTCGGACCCTGGTACAGAGATATACTAGACTATCTGCAGACTTTGAAGTGCCCTACCTTTGCTTCTCGTGAGGAGCATCGTCATATACGAAATCAAGCCAAAAACTATCTCATACTCGAGGACACTTTGTATCGTCGAGGTGTAGATTGCATCCTTTTTCGGTGTCTCATGCATGAAGAAGCGAAAATCGTGCTTAACGATTGCCACACTGGAGCATGTGGCAGTCATTTGTCTGGGTTGACAACAACCCAAAATATTCTATGAGCTGGTTACTTTTGGCCGACATTAATCAATGATTGTGTTGAATCGGTCAAGAAGTTCCACCCGTGTCATATCTTCTCTCAGAAGATGAGGGCACACCCTACTCCCATGTTTCTCGTCGTCACAGTTGTTCCCTTCACCAAGTGGAGGATTGATTACGCTACATGAAACCCTCCTTCCACAAGGGGGCACCATTATATAATTGTAGCAATAGACTACTTCATGAAGTGGGTTGAAGCTATGCCAACATTGAAAGATGATGGCAAGACTACAACTCTGATTTTGTTTAACCAGATAATAGCAAGGTTCGACATCCCGAGAGAGATGGTCACTGACCATGGAAGTCACTTTCCGAAAAAAATGATGTCCGAGTTAACATCAAAGATTTGGTTGAGGCAACAACATTCATCACCCTACTACCCACAAGTGAATGGTCAGGTGGAAGCTGTGAATAAATCCCTGAAGACTATTTTACAATGAACGATCAATTCAGCCAGGTCAAATTGGAATTTGATGTTGTACTCGTCATTATGGGCATACCAAACATCTAAGACTGCAACCGGTTTCTCACCTTTTCAACTCGTTTATAGGCTGGAAGCAGTATTGCCTATAGAGTGCCATATCCCCTCTCTAAAGTTGGTAGTACAGTTATTACTAGACACTTCACCGCTTGAAGAGCATTTATTATATCTTGAGCAGCTCAATGAGCAGCGTCGGGACGCAGCCTTGGCTAATGAGGCTCACAAATATAAAGTCAAGTGTCAGTATGATTGGTTTGTTCGTTCTCAGATTTTTTTCTAAAGGCAACCTTGTCCTAGTCCATGACCAAGATAAGGATCCCCTGGGGGTAGGCAAGTTCAAACCCATGTGGTTTGGACCTTTCATCATAAAGGAGGTTCTAAATAAGGGTGCTTGTTTTCTGGTGTATTTTGAGGGAAATGATTTGGTAGAGCCTAGAAATGGGCTCTACCTCAAGAAGTATTACTTGTAGGTGGGTTGCCTTAGGTGACTTCTTGTAACATATGTATAGTTCCTATAGATTCTCTTTTCAGTTCGTCTTTTTGGTTTTATGGACGTGTCCTTTTTGATGTCATATTTTTCACTATGGCAGATGTCAAGTGAATTAGAGGTGTTCGTTGGGTTTGTGGACGACACTAGCCAGCACACTTGGAGGCTTGCTTCTGCAGCCTAGGTGATTTTCACACCTCAGGGATAGTTTCTATCTTCAGGAGGTATCTGTTTAGGTTACACGACAAACAATATCGCCAAATATAGCACATTATTAGAGTTTCTTCGTGAGGATTTCCCGCATGGTATCTCTCACCTTCAGTTCTACTTAGACGCTCAGCTGGTTGTGTATCAGTTAAATGGGGTTTACCGCATTTACGATCCCACACTACACCAATGGTTCCTTAGGGTACGTCTGTTAGAATGAAGTTTTGATTACATTACATATATCGATGTTCCTAGGAGATTGAATCAAATCACAGATACTAGCTAATCATGTATTAGATTGACATATTGCACACATGTAAGAAAGAGCACACACACACACATGTAAATACATTTGTAAAATACATGCAACCCATAAAACATAAAAAAGACGAAAAAGATCCATATATATATATATATATATAAATATCAGAGTACATGGGTGGGTGCAAGCACCTCAAAAATATGTCCAGTCAGAATCACGAGGCTTATGCCCTCAAAAATACACAAAAGGTTCTCTCGGCATGTAAGTAGTCTAGCATAGCTAAGTGTCGGGCCTGTTCGCCCTGCCATAGTGAAAAACAAAGTTGTCCAAACACCGAAAAATCTGGTCCCAGGTCCGTGGCACCCCAACTACATGAGGTTGCATCGATGGTGGCAGGTCCTCGATCTCTTCCATTGGTACTGTGCGAGGGAGCGTGATAAGGTTCCGCTCCACTCGTCTCAAAACTCTATCAGCCTCTCGGGATGGAGGACCCCTTACTGCTGCTGGTCCTCCCTCTAGTCGAGGACGCCGCTTGGTCCTTGCAAAATCTGTTGGACACACTGGTCCCACATCTGCATGTAATGGATACATACTTGTCATATAGTCTGGTACAAAAAAATGATATATATAAAAAAGAAATAAAAATTAAATAACTTTGAAAAAACAAGCATACCTAACTCTTCTCACTCTACTTCGGAAGGTACAGCCATGTCAGGGTCCCTAGAGAAGTCAATCCTAACATAGGGGTATTCCTCTATCACCAGAATCTGCCAAGACCAAGAGTCAAAAAACTTGTCATCGAAGGCCTCAATGGTCCTCCCCCCACCTTGTCGTGGAAACAACGCCGCTCATCTACATAGCATCGAGAGAGTAGCCTCATTCCCTCATACCATCTCTCGAGTACTAAGACTGGGTACCCTCTCGAAGAAGAAAGAGAACAAAACAGACCCAAACCCGAAATTCCTTTGCACCCACAATCGACAATCTGTCAATTGTCTCTTCATGCATGTCAGCATGGTTGTGCTCCAGTAAAAAATTTGTGCATTTAAGCATTGAACTGCAGAATGCATGTGTGCTCGGGAAGCTTGATGCAAAGATGCGGATCCAGTGATCTACCCAATGAGTAGAACAAACGCTTTCAGCGAGAGGTTGTTGATCTTGTTTATAGGCACTTGAGAACCTACTTTCTTAGTACCATCCTCACAATGGAGTCCAATAAAATCCTCGATCTTGTGTGGCCCGGGATGGAAAGTGTGCAAGTTGACTGGATCCCCTCTTCTTGAGAGACCAGTCATAAAGTAAATTTCCTCAGTCATTGGAGTCAACGACTGCCTCTCGAGCATGAATGCCTCTATGTCAGGATGCCAATAATATATCAATGTATTTAGCAACCTGGGTTGCGCCCTCATGAATGGACACTGGAAGAAATTTAGTAACCCAAATTGTGACAATACAACGACAACATTGGGATCTTCTGAGACCAAAAAATCAAATTCCTCATGTTCCCTCTCTCTCCAATGAACATACATCCTACAAAAAGACAAAATCATGGAGAGTTAACTCTTGCATTTTTTATTTTTTCACATGTTGGAGGGTATACCCGGGCTATAGTGGATACAATCCTGTATGTCCATGTGCAGAGTTTCATTTGCATGCGGGCATACGCGTGCTATCCTAGGACAACCTGTGTTCACATAGGGCCGACCATTTTAAAGGTCAGTGCCCCCCAAAAAAACAAAAGTAAATACAAAAAGGAGGAATAGAAATGTAAGAGGGGATAATTTGTACTTACTTGGTCCAAGCAAAAGTTTGTTTCATCCATTGAAGCTCCCAGAATCAACTATTTTTACAAAGGGGTGTTTTATAGACTTTTTTGGCCCTTTTTGTCATTTTTTCGAACCCTTTTGTCATTTTTTCTAACTTAAAAATCATTTAGTATGGTTCATGAGTTTCTTATGGAATGTTACGATAAGTGTTACTTTGATTATTGGGAAATTTTTTGGAGAGTTGGGTCATTTTAAAGGTCTTTTGGTAAAAATTCATTTTTTCAACTTTGTGCACGTAAGTTAGGTTTCCACCTCCACTTGTTGCACCTCCTTGTCTTTTCTTCTTTTCCATAGGATTTATCCCACCGAATTGTAAGACGAAACCCTCACTCTTTCTCTAGAAGTGTTGTAATTTAGTGGTAGAGCCTACCTTCACGTGCATGCCATAGATATATCCTGGTTGCATTTTGTTTTCCATGTTGTCACTAATGACTATAGGCTCATGAGTCCTTATTAGTTTTATTGATTACGAGTGTGAGACTCATTTTCATGATTCATTATCACTCTTGAACTCACCCTTGGGACTCCCAAAACACAACGGGTCTTCTTTTAAGCCCTTTTCAGACCCTCTAAATATGAAAAGATTGTTGAGCGATATTTTTTCCCTTCACGCTCGCTAAACTGAAATTTGAAGGCACATATTTTCGATGGTATTTTACATCTTTTTGGGTCTAGATGGTCAAAAGTACGAACACATGTATACTCTAGGAGCCTCGATTCTCTATAAGAGTATTCTTAGGTATAGATTTAACCCATTTTCGGGCCTGAGGGACTAAACTTACAAAAAAGGAACCCCCACAGATTCCATAGTTAAGCTCTTTTCAGACTCCCTAAATTTGAAAATATAGCCAAGTGACCTTGTTTATTCACACTCATCAAATTGGTCCAGAAGAACATCCCTTACGGAGTCCATAGTTAATCTCTTTTCAGACTCCTTAAAAATGAAAATATTGCTGAGTGATATTGTCTTTGTCACACTCCTTAAAATGATTTTGAATAGATGTATGCTAGGTGCTAGTTTACCCCTTTTTCGAACCGACTAGACTACCTTCAAAAAAGGTACCCCAATGGAGTCTCCTTTTATGCTTTTTCAGACTCTCTAAAAATGAAAACCCACCGAGCTTACCTTCTCTAGGCTCGTTAAAATCATATCGAAGGATGTTATCATTCTGTCTTATTAATCACATTTGCATTCCTGCATCTTTGGCCTAATGTTGGCTCCATGTTGCTATCAACTGAACCATCTAAAGCATGCCTTATACACAAGCCTTGTAGCACTTTGCCTCTGCGTCTTGACACCTTGACCCATGGAGGATTTTTCCCAAGTTTCCTTTTCCTACATATGTCCCCTTGATCTGAGCATCAATCTGTTCCTTGTGCTTGGAAATAGAATGTGTGTGACACTCAATCCTCCTTTGTAACATAGCATTCTTTATTATTTTTCAAGCTTCCCAAAATTATTGAAAAAGACAAAAAAAAATCAAATATACCCCAAAAAGAGGAAGGGAAAAGTATTTTCTTTTTGTTGAGAGCACAATGAGTCCCCCTTGGACAAAGAACATCCTTTTGTTTGTTTTTCAATCCTTAGGATTCAATATGACCTTAGGAAGTTGTTCTTGCTACATAGAGTTGTGTCCTCCTCTATTTGGTTACCTTTCCAAACTTATGGAGAGTTTGCTTTGCCTCCTACATCGTGAACTTATGTCAATTCAATGCTCCCTGAGTCTCATATTTTGTCGTTCTTTTTTCCAAGGGAAGTCTTCCTAAACTTGAGTCCACCCTTCTGCAGTTTTTCTCTTGTCCTCATGCCCGACCACCCCGAAAGACCAATCAAGTCCTTGCTCAAAATCAATGAATTTATATGCCTGGTCATCAAGATCCTCTTGTCTGTTCCTGACGAGCCATCGAAGACCTCTGGGTAGTGAATTTGTACACTCATATTACACTCCTACCCGAGTTTTGAAGATTTTTAAGTTGTTGCTCGAGCTCTAAAGAACTCATCTCCAGCCATCAAGCGTGATTGGCTTCTTAAAAATGGATACTATACATATATATTTTTTGATTTTGAGATGTAGATCTATTGCGTATTGCTCACGAATACACTTTATATAGTTATATGACATGGATCTGCAATGTATTTGATTGGAATCCATGATTTTATTTCATCCCGAGCATGGGTATGCCCACCTCGGTGAGACAAATTCTTATTTTTGCAGATGGAACCTCCTCAACTCCGGTCCCTGGGCTCACTCACATCGTACAGTGGTGAAGATTTGTAATGTATTTCGGCCATCATATGCTCTTCTAACCTCATACATTAGGGGGCATCTTTTATAACCCTAACTTGCACCTGACATGCATACCTGGCATCAGGCCATCTAACTTGTTATCTTTACCAAGCCATTATTGAACAAATCTTCTAAAAACTACCATTTTGAAGGTGTATGTGCCCTGCACCATTACTGCCTGCATACACACGCTTGTTGATCCACTATAGCCAGCGTACACTCACAAAATATCGTGAAATGCGGAAATTTGCATAGGATTCTGGTTTTTGGGACATTACTTAACCATTTGACTGCCCATAGACAGTCAGCCCAACTATTACTCTCCCTTATGGCCTATAAAAGAATGGGTTGGGGTCCCATTGCAAGAAGAAGCATGAGAGCAAAGAAACTATGCCCATTTTATCAATGCCCCTTTGCCCCAATTGTAAAGCCCTTACCATTTCCATAAGAGAGAACTGAAGAGGAGAAGAAGACATGGAAGAAGTTGGTGCATGGTGAAGAGGCGCCCAGGACCAAGTTCAAGAAGTAGTGTCGGTCTCATGTTGTAAGCGGATTTTGCGAGATTAATATATAGAAGTACTTTTTCTGTCCCGCCAAATGACATCTTGAACTTATATGATTTGTTTACATTTCTTGTTTATGATGTCTAACCCACTAATCCATATGTAGAATGCATTCTTGTAGTTTCTTGTTTGTCTTTTGATGAATGCAGGTCAGCCTTGGGAGGAGATTTACAATTAGGAAACAACTAAGCGCAAAGGGATTGACACCGGACGGATATTTTAAGGTAGGCCTACCAGATCCCTCTCTCTTGTCTTTTATGTATGATTGTGGGGTAATGTTGGGATAGTGATAAAAAGTAGGAGACTTTAGACGGTTAGCTCTGCCTACACTTTAGGCCCTTTGTGTAGCCCGTAGAGGGATTTTCCCGCTATAGAAACCATGTCAGTCAAGAGGTGAGTGGCACCCTTGGAGCACATAGTGTGTCCTGAAGGGCACGTTGCACAAGAAAAACAGGAAGAGGCGAGTGGCACCCTTGGAGCACGTAGTGCGTTTTGAAGGGGACATTGTCCAAGAAAAAAAAAAAGGTGAGTGGCACGGTTGGACCACCTAGCATGTCCTGAAGGGCATGTCACGTTGTTAACTAATAAGTGATTAAACCTAGATGGCCTTAGAACAAAAAATACGATAAGAAATATTTAATATAATCTCCCTAATAGAATGTCTCCTAGCCTAGGAAAATAAAATCTAATTATAAGTGATACTTATGGTAGAAAAAAATAAAAATAAAAATAAAAATAAATAAATAATAATAATAATAATAATCATTGAATTGTGACAAAAAGGGGGTAAGAAACTCGACTAAATTATTAAAAACAAATTTTGTATGGATTTAAAATTTTAAAAGCAAAATAATTGTTTGTCACATGTGCTAATTAAAAGTTTTACTAAAATGAAAAAGGGGGAAAAAGGGGTAAAGTCTACACTTACCAATTTGAGTTTTAGATAAAAACAGAAAGAGGGAAATTTAAAAGAATTAGGAAACTAAGGAAAAAAGGGGAAAAATAAAGAGAAAGGGAAACATAAGGAAAAATCAGAATGACTAACTTAGTAAGGTATCTTGCATTTAAGAACTTTCTAAATTGAACTCAACTAGTAAATTAGTGAGAGGGTAAGTCTTTAGAATGTGTAAGGGAATATGGGGACACCTAGGAGTGATTCTAGGAATGCTTTTAGGTGGGTGAGGGAAATAGGAGTAATTAATTAATTAATGAAATTAATTTATGGTGCAATGAAGGGGATGGGTGACACATGTACGGGGAAGTTTTTTATGAATTAAATTATTGAACAATAAATTAAATGGGAATTTGGGAAAGTAATTGACTTAGAAACTCTATATAAAGGAGGGAGAAGGAGGAGGATGGATCTTTTCTGTTATGTGTAATGTTACACTACAAAATTTTAGACTTGATTGACTTAGTTTGTGGGAGTTGGGATACCCATCTTAGTGAGGAGTGGTAGCTTAGCCTTGCGAGGTGAGCTAGGAGCTAGCCATTCTCTGGTTTAGTGTGTGTGTCCTCTTTGTGGGTCAGAGGCTAAGGGGGAAGAAGAGTACCCCTAGCGTTGGCTGGGAGGTATTGGTGAAGTCTCATCGGTCAACAAGCGAGAGTTGCAAGGAGCGCGCGGGACAACGAATCAAAGTGGATGACTTGGGATACAGTACACTTACTTTTATTTTGCATGGTACATTATTATTTACCTTACGCTTTCATTTATGTGCTTTTAACTGTGTATAGAAGGTGTTGACTCATCATTTTAATTGATAACTTAATTTCCCCATAGCCTTAATCTAGTTGTTGATTTGATTCCCTTGGCCTTCGATCCATGAATTGTGTGACTGTCCTATCGGTTTTATTGATTTGTTGTGAAGAGTTGTTCTTTTTTCTTAACTTCGTCTTCATCCCTAGTTCATAAGTCCACTCATGAGTAGTCTACCAAGAGCTGAATTGACGGTCATCGCTTCGGTGCATAATGACCTATAGATTCTAATGCCTTGTTTTTGTGTGTGGATGATGAGCAAAGGATGTGTTTTCCCAGCAATTTACCCCTTATTATCTCCACGCCTTGATCTCTGCCCTATTTTGGTCTCTGCATGTTATATCACCTCTGTGTCCCAATCATTCTTGGCATCTGAAAACTGTTTTTAGTGTTGTCTAGATTTCAAAACCCTCAACCACAAAATTCTAACTCTGCATTTTTAAATATTGTTGGATAATTTAAATCTTCTTCGTAATACCTTCCTGACTATTTAACTCTGTGTTTTTTTTTTTTTTATGGCCATATTCTCTGCAATTCATTTATATTTTAAGGGTGATTTTTCCACTCCTCAAGACAACAATGGTTGCTTGTGTATCTGGCGATTTTTCCACTCTTTAAGATAGAAATCGTAGCTTGTGTATCTGGTGATTTCGCCACTTCTTAAGACTTCATTTCGTTTTTATTTATAGGGCGATTTTTCCACTCTTAAAGACAACAATTGTTGCTTGTGTTTACCTGGCGATTTTGGCCATTTTAAGAATGCAATTCGTGGTTGTTTACCTGGTGATTTTTCCACTTCTTAGGACTATAATTTGTTTATATTTAAGGGGGACTTTGCCACTCCTTAAGAAAACAATGGTTTCTTGCGTATCTGGCAATTTTCCCACTCTTTAAGACAACAATCATAGCTTGTGTATCTGGCAATTTTTCCACTTCTTAAGAATGCATTTCATTTTTATTTACAGGGAAATTTTTCCTCTCTTAAAGACAACAATCTTTGCATGTGTTTACCTGGCGATTTTGGCCATTTTAAGATTGCAATTCGTGGTTGTTTACCTGGCAATTTTTCCACTTCCTAGGATTGCATTTCGTTTTTATTTGAAGGGTGAATTTGCCCTGCGATTTTATAGATATGGATTGTTTTTTATTTCTCCATCAAATGTCTGCACCTTATTGGTTAATGGGACTGTAATGGTGGGAATTTTTGTGTAATGGTAGATTTTATTGACAGCGATTTTACTTGGTCCGTGACTGTTTTTTTTTTTTTTTAATCATGAATACCTGACAACGAAGGTATAGGTTGTATGGCAACATTTTTAGTTACTATATGACAGAGATTTTTAGTTTGGCAGTGAATTGCAAATATAGGGAGCATAAATCCCATACATTTAGACCGCAGGGTCTTCATATCATATTCCATTAATATCATTATTAGTTGTTAGTAGTGATTAAAATCATGTAATAAATCCTTGAAGATTTTAGTGATTTTGCCAATGGTTAACCTCTACGAATTTTCCATTAATCTTTGTGCTTAATCTCTTCCATTTATCATTTTTAATCTCTGCAATTTTGCGTCTTCATGTCTTTATTATCTCTGCGTCTTCATGTATTTATTAATCTCTGCGACTTGCCACTTATCTCTACATCTTCATGGCAATTTTTGTCTGGAGGTGGAAACCAATTTATCTCTTTGTCTTCTTGTCTTTTTCTAGCCTTGTCATTTGACCACTCTTCCCTTTTCCCGTACTTGATTGCGATTTGATTTCTCTAAAAACGTTTCGGCACATAGCTGGATTTAACAACTTTTCTTGTAATGTATAGCTTGATTTATATGGCATGGTTAAGCGATTGGTATAATGTGATTTTATTATATAGAGTTATCTTGTATTATTGCGCAACGTTCTCCTATTAAGTTAGCATTATTTACAGCGTGTATTATTGTTATCACTGTTAACTTATCATTATTACAGTGTGTATTATTTTTATCATTGTTAGCTTAGCTTTATTACAACATGTATCATTGTGATCATTGTTAACTTAGTATGTATTATTGGGTTATGTTATCCTTATGACAGCGATAACATGGCATTTTGTTTCTAGACAACGCTCTTCTGTTATTAATTAGCATTAATAATTATTTTTTTCGGATAACGTTTAAAATTAGCATTAAATCTTATTGAATAATGTCGAGGTGACAATTATTTATAAACAACAAGATAGCATTAAAATTGCATTGAATAGTGTCAAATGGCTTTTATTTATAACCACATAACAACATAAAATTCCAGTAAGGATAACATTGAAGTGACATTAATTATAGACATCAATCACATTAAGGATTAGCCCTTTTAAACAATAATGTCGATTATTTTTATAAGCAGTGTGGAGCACCTTTAAAATGTTAAGCAGTTAACTTATTTTAATGGATAGTTTATAATTGTTGATAAGCATATTTGATTTGGTTAAGTGCCTTTCTTAGGGCCCTTTATGATAAAATTTATGACCTTAGTAGCTTGGTAACAGTTCGACCTTCTCACTTAGACATATGGCTTATTAGTTATTGGATGGGTTGGTGGTGGAGTCGGGTATTAGCTTGATATTTTCCTTTGATTGTTGGTATCTTTCATCTTTTTGACCTGTTGCTTGGGGTATGGGTGTAGCCTTCTTGTCATAATTCGGCTCCTAGCCGTTGGATTTATCTAGAGTCCTTTGTCTAGATAGGAGGTGTCATGCCAAGGTTATAGTCATGCCTATTATCTGGGGACGACATGATTCCCGATGAGGGGATCATTGCACACCCTAATGGATAGAGGTGAAGGATAACTTGGCTGAGGTTGTTGCCTTCCATGTGTGTGTTATTGACCAATGTAATTTTTTGTTAGCCCTTAAGTTGTAACGCCTTCATGCATTTGGTTCACGCGCCTTGAGGTTATAGTCATTGGTCATCAAGGTCATCGTGTTGGGAGGGGGATGTTGTCCCTTAGATGGTAGGCATGGTCTTGTTTATGTCCGGTGGGTAGTCATTTCTCCTTTTTTTTTATGCATGTTTCTCCCAGTTGCTCTTGTTCCAGTGCATGGAGTCATAGTTGTCTGTTTCCTTTTCAACAGGATGGTGCTCACTGTCATATGTGTTGTTTAGCTTTAATTGTGGTTTTCGTCCCATTTAAAAAAAATTGCACTTTCTTCTTCACTTGTAGTCATAACGATGGGATTGTTACAGAGACCTTCTTTAGAATTGAAGTTTGTCTTCCAAACATAAGTTAGTTCGATGGGAACCTAGTGGTAGCCAAACATCAGGTCAATCTTGTTGAAGAATGTTTCCCCCTTGAGTTGGTCAAGAAGTTCATCAATCTTGGGAATGGGGTAGCAGTTCCTGACCATGATTTTGTTTAAGGCTCTATAATAAATGCAGATTCACCAAGTCTCGTCCTTCTTCTACACCAATACAATTGGGATTCTGTAAGGGGAGGAGTTGGGTCTAATGCACCCCTTTTGAAGAAGCTCTTGGATATGATGCTTGATTTTTTCATTCTTCATCAGCAAGCACCAATAGACTATCCCATTAGGTAGAGGTGCATCGGGGGTCATATCAATTGGATGCTTGACTTGGCAGTGTGTTGGTACCCTTGTAGGTGAGGTGAATATGTCTCTGTATTCTTCCACGATACCGTCCACTTGATTTTGATGCAAAGAGAGGCGTTGTGTAGAGGCCAAGGATGTGGCAGTGACCTTCTAATTACTGTGAGCTTGAATAACAAAGAAGATGAAATTCCTGGTCTTTGAAATGACGTTACTGCATTGCTTAGCAGAGATTAAAGAAATAATAGTAGGTAGTGCCACCTCTGGGATCCTGTACAATTGTCTACCCAAATTAATAATAAAATTGTGGGGTCTAGCATCATACACAACATGACACTTCCATAAATATGGTTGTCCTAAAAGAACATCACAAACTTCAAGGGGAGAAATATCACATAGTACCTCATCTTTGAAAGTCTTGATTCCATAGGGGAGATGACACAATTGGTTGACACAAAGATCTCTTCCTTGACAAAGCCAGCTGATGGTGTAGGGTTGTGGGAACGATGTCATTAGAAAGTCTAGCCGCTTGATGACCTCTACTAAAATAAGGCTCTTCTAACTATCGATGTCGACAATGAAATGAATCAGATCCCCCTTGAATCACATATGCAAGTGAAAGATATGTTCCCTTTCCTCTGGTTCTTCTGGTTCACATTGTCAAAATTTGGTGGTAGCGACCATGGCACTAGGTTCAGAATTGGTAATCCTCTTCCCTTCTTCAGGATTTGACTCAAAATTAGAATAGGCCTTTGACTCATAAGCCTTCATCTCGGACACAAGGGACTATTTGGATCAACATTCATTGGTGTTGTGCCAAGGACTTTTATAGTACTCACACCATTTTCCCGTGTCATTATTTGTCTTCTCGTTTCCCTTCTTGTTTTATCGCTTGGATGGATTTTCCTGAGGGAGACCATCTTGAGTTGGTCCCTTTCTATGTGGTTCGGGGTTTCCTTCACCTTGCTTCAGTTATGAGGGGTTTGCAAATCCAAACTCTCGTCGTTTCTACTTAAATTTCTACTCGATCTTGACAATGTATCTATAATTCATGCCCAATGAGGCAATGTCCAAGAAATCCATTTTTGTTTGAATGTATCTATGGAAACAACTGCGGTATTTGAGCACTAGATGACGCTCAAAATTATTTTGATACCCAATTTGGTGCATAGGGTATAAAAAATATTGGTGAAGTCACGGTACTCTCTAGTCCTTTATTGTGTATAGGGTGGTCCATCACGGTGCCTTAGTCCTCATTAGTTTTCGAAGCATGAGTATTGATTCTTTAATGATTTAAAGGAATCACATGTAGGGGCCACCACAAAATTTACAAATTCCTCTACGACCCTTTTATTGCTTGACCCCACAGTTACGACTGTGATGCATAGCAAAATTGACCCTTTGTGTAACGACCCCCATAGTTACGACTACATGTGATGCATAGCAAGTGAAAATAATTTTTTTTTACTAAACCATGAAAGTAACAACGATAACAATCAATCAACACAACTTGAGGATGAACACAATGCATGAAAATCAGGAAACATAAAACATAATGACCCAACATACTAGCACATCATTCAATTGGATGAAACATGCAAAAATCGATTAGACAAAATAAAAATGATTACCCGCCCATCCTACCCTGGAAGGTTAGGACCTCCACAACACATAAGTAATGCTCAAGCCCAGGTTCCCATAGATTTTGACCATTTAAGGTCTCAAGCATGGAGATTGTTTTGAGGGACAAGGAGGTGTCTACATCCCACCAGACACAAGAAATACAATGCCTACAAGCTAAAAGACAATCATCAATCAACAAACGCAACAACACCAACCGAAAAACGTAACACGAACCTTCAATGCGAGCGCGAAATAAAAATCAATGAATAAACAATGCATGGCACACAAGTAAATAAAAACAACCGAACATTGGTGGCCTTCCACCGCACACCACCAGATAATTTAAACATTTGGACAATACTTCGATTGACCCTTAATGTACAAGCGAGCAAGATATCAGACATACACAAACCATCTGGTGGTAACCAACTTAAGGGGAATTTTATTTAAATTCCAGGTGCGCCATTTAATCGATCCTTCATTAAAATAAAATATGATTCGTAAGAAGGGATGTACCTTTCAGGGCTTTAAGGTAAACACGCAAACATCAAGTCATTGAAAAAGACAACTATGATTATTCATATAAGCAATTTTAAATAAAGAAAAGACTAAACTACCACATGTAATAACTCCTTCCAACTTATGCAATCAAGATTTTATGCTCCATTACAAACTTTTCATCTAACGCCTAGCCAACTAACATAAAACACAATTTTCCCCTTCCTAGGTTTCCCCCTTTTCTTTAAGTTTCCCTTTTTATTAACGTTTCCCCTTTTTATAACTAAGTTCAGAATTACTTGTTTTAGACCAAACAACCAAATACCCCTTTTATTAATTAAACCTTTATTAAAATTTCCACATTAATTATTAATGCTTGAAGTTTCTTTACCCCCTTTCTGTTATAGGTCTAATTAGTTTTTTTGGTTCAGATTTTATACTCATACCTAGGTTTTCGATTCACTAGGCTTGGCAATAGTTCTTAAGGGAAAATTTTGGTATTAAACTTTACTTATCACATCCTTCATTTTAAGGCTGATCAGGTCCTAAGCATGCATAGTTTTCTAGGCACTAGGTTTATTAACTTATCTTTAAAAAAATCACGACGTGCCCTTCAGAACGCACTATGTGCTCCAAGGGTGCTACTCTCCTCTTTTCATTTTATTTGCATGATGTGCCCTTCAAGATGCACTGCGTGCTCCAAGGGTGACACTCATCTCTTGACTGAATTTGGTAGATGTCAAACCCCTTGAGTCAATAATCCGTCAGGTGATCTTATGGGAGACTAAGGGCCTCTAAGGAATAAGGACCCTACCTTATTGCGTGCCCCTTAGAATCATCGTGAGTGATTGTCACAGTCTTCCCTCAGGATATCATAGCTCTCTCGAACTAGGTAATCGTTAACCTACAGTTCGAGCCATGCCGGGAGTGCTAGAAGGTTGTGGTAGGGTTACTGCCAGACCTCTCCCTCAATGTCTCTGGTTGTCGTGCGTGACCCCTTTACTCCAAATGTGAGTCTTGTTGGCAAGTTATCGTCAACCTGCATCCATTAACGAATCATATTAGAAATAACAATTAGCATCATATTATCTAATCATATGTACATATGTCACATCAACAACATTGAAACCCTAACAATACACTCCCTGACTCGATCTAAAGTCCAAGGAGTTTCATTGATGCCTCGACATCCTCAATGTCCAGAGTCCTACACACTCAGGGGAAACCAGTCAATAGCACCTATCGATGTAAATACAATAAAAATAACATATCATCAAATCCACCATATCTCATAATCATAATCAAAACAACCAATCGTATAAAGAACCGGATCACTTTCACGCAAGTGTCCTCAAATAATAAGTTTGCTTAGTGCACGCAAGAGCGGGATGTTACATACACTCCCTCTTCTTTTAAAATTTGTCCCAAAGTTTCACAGTATGTAAGTGATGAAATAAAGTTTCTCATAATAGCATAGGTCTAGCTATCAAACAAAAATGGAAACTGCTGACGCATATCATAGGCATCCTCCCAGGTTGTTAAGTGCAGACTATAGTTGTCCCACTGGACCTTGACTTGATCTACTGTTAGATGTCATAGTCGTCGAGTGAAATGGTCTAGGATGCATATTGGCTATACCATGAGTGCAACCTCATCCTATACCTACAATGAACTGATGTCAATAACATGTGTAGGATCACTAATATAATGTATCAAAACAGATACGTGAAAAACATCATGCATACACCTCAAAGAATCAGGAAAGGCTAGTCGATAGGCCACAGGCCCCTTCTTTTCCACAATATCAAAGGTTCCCATGAACCTAGGAGAGATTTTACCACCCTTTCCAAACTTCATTAAACTCTTATGTGGTTTCAAACACAAGAAGATTTGATCGTCAACTTCATAACTATGGTCGACACGATGTTCATCGACATAACTCTTATGTAGATTCTGCACTTCCTTGATCCTTTGTCTTATTGTTTTCATTTTATATTCCATTTCGTTGATCACTTCTCATCCCACCAAGAACCTATCCTCAAGATGATCCCAACTCAAGGCGTCCAATACGGTTTCCCGTCAAGAAATGTGAAAGGCGACATCTTAATGGTGCTTTGATAATTGTTGTTATATGCAAATTCTAATAGTGGCAAGAATTCTTCCCAATGCTTTTGTTGGTCCATCACGTACATACATGACATATCCTCCAATATTTGGTTTGTTTGATTTGTCTTCCCATCTATTTTTGGGTGATATGCTGTACTAAAGTTAATTTGGGTTCCCAAGACCTCTTGGAAACTAGTCCAAAATTGTCTTGTAAACACCGATCCTCTATCATATATAATCCTCTTAGGCATGCCATGCAGCCTCATAATCTCATTGATGAAAACTATAGCTAGGTCAGGTGCTTGATACGTCGTACGCACAAGGATAAAATGAGCACTCTTTTTTAGAGTGTCGACTACCACAAAAATTGATTCCTCTCCTTGTCGTCAGTGGGAATCGAACAATGAAATCCATCGAAATGACCTCCCATTTCGATTCCAAAATATAGTATGGTTGTAGTAATCCTTTCGGATGTCTATGTTCATCCTTAACCTACTAAAACTCTATACATCTTGCCACATAACGGACTATGTTTGCCTTCATTCCTTTCAAGAAGAATAAGGGTTTAAGGTTTCCCTCATCTTCCTGACTCCAAGATGAGCCATGTACACTGCTCTATGAGCATCGTTTAGGATCAAAATCCTCAACTCTTCATTGGGAGGTATGTAAATTCAACATTTAAATATTAATAATCCATTGTTCTCCACAATAAATCCCTCAGATTGTTGTACCATCATTGTGTTTTGTCCGATAAAATCCTTGACCTCTCTGTTCCAGTCATTGTCGCGCTGTAAAGTTATAATATTTTCACGTAGATTCATGTGAAGAGGCATAACCAAAAATATGCATGGTCTCTGACTCAACACATCCACCACTCTATTCATTGTTCCTTTTTTGTAAGTAATCTTGAAATTGTACTC
The DNA here is from genome assembly GCA_010110895.2 of Picea sitchensis. Lineage (NCBI taxonomy): Eukaryota > Viridiplantae > Streptophyta > Pinopsida > Pinales > Pinaceae > Picea > Picea sitchensis. Next base: position 134,348 of record SNQJ01S0014725.1, read on the forward strand.
GCTAAGAAATTATAACCAACATCGTTGTCGCCCATTCAAGTCACTTTGCATAAAGATGTGTTGTAGACCACAGTGGTCTGTTTTTAGTTCAAACTTGCATCCAGTAAGGTAGTGTCTCCAAAATATCAAGGCATAAACAATGGATAACAACTCTAAATTGTGCATCACATAGTTCCCCTCATGCCTTCTCAACTTTCTCGAGATGTAAGCGATCACTCGACTTTCTTGCTTCAAGACTCTGCCTAAGCCTTCTTTGGATGCGTCGGTGCATAGCAAGAATTCTGCATCTATGTCCTAAAACTTTAGTATTGGTGATGTATTCAATATATCCTTCATCCTCCGAAAGGATTTTGTGCATTTCTCATTCCAAACAAACTTCTCGTTTTTCTTTTGTAATTTCATAATCAGATTTTCTATCTTCAAAATACCCTTGATGAACCATCAATAGTATCTTGTTAAACCCATGAAGCTACGCACTTCTGGGAAATTTATCGGTGCAGGCCATTCCATAATATCCTTGACCTTTGTTGGATCCAAAATGATACCTTCGTCGGAGATGACATGCCCTAAGTAGTGAATCTTCGACTGATAAAACGATCATTTCGACAGTTTTCCAAACAATATTTTATCTCGTAGACACTATAGTACCAAGTGAAAGTTCTCATTATGCTCCTCCATCGTTCAAGAATATATCAAAATATTGTCAATGAATACTTGGACGAACTTGTCCAAGTATTTGCGGAACACCCCATTCATCAAACTCATAAATACCCCTGGGGCGTTCTCAGTCCAAACGGTAAAACAATAAACTCGTAATGTCCAAACCTCTTCTTAAAGGGAGTCTTAGGGATTTCACAATTTTTGATCCATAACTTGTGATACCCTGATCTCAATTCGATACTTGAAAACATCGTCACACCCTTAATCTGATCAAACAGATCATCAATCCTTGGTAACAGATATTGATTCTTAATCGTTGCCTTCTTGAATTGATGATAGTCAATGCAGAGCCTCCAAGAACCATCCTTCTTCCATATGAAGATAACATGGGCACCCCATAGTGACACACTTGGACGTATAAGTCCTAGGTCCAACAACTCCTTCAGTTGCATTTTCAACTCCTGTAATTCTGGGGTTGACATCCGATAAGGTATTCTTTCTATTAGTTCAGTCCTGGGTTTTACATCTATGGTAAATTTCAATTCCTTCTTAGGATCCATCCCAGGTAACTCCTCAGGGAATACATGCGCAAAATCTCACACAACTGGAAGGTTTTATAGAACTTCCTCTAGTTCCTTCTCGTTTAACACAAGGATCACATAAAGCTTACATCCCTTATCCATGCTCTTCCGTAGCTGCAAGGAAGAGATGAACCTCAAGTAAACTCCCTAGTTTGGACCTACAATCATGCATCTCTGTCCCTCATCATCAACCAAGCTCAATTGTTTTGTCTTAGAGTTGAGTAACACCTCATACGATTCCAACCAGTCCATACGGATCATGACATCATAATACCCTAATATCATGACGTACAGGTTGGACCTTGTGACAAAATCTCCCAGGTTAAGGCTATAGCGTGTAACCTTCCCTCCAACCTTTTTCTTGGTTCCCAAAGCCATTTCTACAAAGATAAACTCATCCTATTGGACTACCTTTACCTTAATTATTTTTAGTGCTACACCAGAAATAAAGTTATTTGTAGCTCCTGGATCTATCAAAATACTAAGGGCCTGGTAAATGACGGTAACTGATGTCTTGAGAAAAATTGAATGGTGCTCTTCCTGGCGGTTATTCACCATTGCACAAATTCAATGTTCCTTGCCCAAATCTCCCATGGTACTAGGTCAGGCTAATCCAGATTCTCTGGTCCTCTCTACTGGATAGTGACGTTGGTAATGTGACTCTCCACATCTCCAACACCCTTTCTTTGGTTTGGTACTCCTAGTACCTGAAGTAGAAGCTGACATCCCACCATCCTATAACCTTGTTCTGTTCTGCTGAACAGGCCTAAACTCTTGTTGTTGCAGTCGAAGCTCATGTTGGTGTTGTGGTCCTCTATAAGGAATTCGTTGTTGATGCACCGGTCACCATGGTGTAGTGTATGTGGATCCTCTTTGAGTTCCTCGAACTCCCGGTGAATGTTTATATGGTGTCTGATGCTACAGTGCACTAGATTACGCCTATCATGTTGGTCTTGCTGGAGTCCTACTCTGACCCCCGCTGATAAGATCATCCTCTGCTATGAGGGCCTTCTAGACAACATCATGCAAGGTTTGAGGCATCAAAATCCTCACCTTTGCACGAATATTGACGTTAAGTCCAAACACAGACTTGTTGACCTTAAGTTTCTCAGTATTTAGGTGCGAAGCATACCAAAGAAGTTCCATGAAACGATCCTCATACTCGGGCACCATACGATTGCCTTGTCGCAAGACGTTGAAATCGTTGAGTTAACACTCAATGAATTCCTCAGATAGATACCTCTCTCGGAACCGTTCCTCGAGTAGTTCCAATGACATGTATTTGACTGCCATGTTCAATTGCGGGAGGAGCGTCTTCCACCATACAAGAGAACTCCCCTTCAGTTGAAATAATTCCATGTGGACCTTCATGTTGGAGGTATAGTCGTGAAGTGAAAAGAACATCACCATATTATCCAACCATGCCTCGGTGGCTGCGTCATCTGGGGCACCAAACTCAAGAAATTTGACCTTCTTGAGTTCATGGTGAATGCTACTAGTACCCACCAGAGCCCGTGGTGGACCCTCAGGGGGTGTCGATGCCTTGGCCTAATCTCTATCCAAATGGTTCATCAGTGCCTCAGTGATCCACTGAAAGGACCTCATTTGGCCAATCACATCACCCAAAACTATTTTTTCCTACCTGACAACCTGTTCATCTCCCTGGGGGTTAGACACCTCAGGCATGGATTCTACTGGGGGAGTCACGCCTCCTCCCCTAGCACCTCATCGTCTACCTCTGAGACATCCTCTAACCATGACTTCCTGCATGAATACAAATCAATTTAATTAGCAACATCATAATCAATTATCTAATCAATGGAAGACATAGTGATCCCAAGTCACGAGTCAAACCTTCTCTGATACCATATGTAACAACCCCCATCATTACAACTACATACGACACATAACAAGTGCAATTTTTTTTTTTTACTAAATAAGGAAAGTAACAATGAAAAAAATTAATCAACACAACTTGATGACGAACACAACGCACACAAATGAGGCAACAGACAACATAATGACCCATCACACTAGCACATCATGCAACTAGATGAAACATGTGAAAATTGATTACAAAAAATAAAAATGATTACCCTCTCATCCTACCCTGCAAGGTTAGGACCTCTAGGACACATAAGAAACACTCAAGCCCAAGTTCCCATCAATTTTGACCATTTAAGGTCTCAAGGATAGTGATTGTTCTGAGGAACAAGGAGGTGTCTACATCTCACCCAACACAAGAAAGACAACACCTAAGAGCTAAAAGAAAATCATCAATCAACAAACGTAACAACACCAACCGACAAACGTAGCATGAACCTTCAATGCGAGTGAGAAATAACAATCAATGAATCAACAATGCATGGTGCACAAGTAAATAACAACAATTGAACATTCATGATCTTCTGCCTTGCACCACTAGATAATCTAAGCATTTGGACAATACTTTGATCGACCCTTAATTTACAAGCGAGCAATATATCATACATAAACAAACTATCTAGCGGTAACCAACTTGAGGTGCAATTTTATTTAAATTCTAGGCGCGCCATTTAATCGATCCTTTATTAAAATAAAATTTGATTCGTAAAAAGGGATGTACCTTCTGGGGATTTCAAGTAAACACTAAAACATCAATTCATTGACAACGACAACTATAATTATTCATCTAAGGAGTTTTAAATGAAGAAAATACTAAACTACCACATGTAATAAATCCTTCCAACTTATGCAATCAAGATTTTATGCTCCATTACAAACTTTTCATCTAACACCTACCCAACTAACATAAAACCCAATTTTCCTCAATCTTCCTAGGTTTCCCACTTTTCTTTAAGTTTCCCTTTTTCTTAAGGTTTCCCCTTTTTATAACTAAGTTTAGAATTAGCAGGTTTAGACCAAACAACCAAATACCCCTTTTATTAATTAAACCTTTATTAAAATTTCCACTTTAATTATTAATGCTTTAATTTTCTTTACCCCCTTCCTGTTATAGGTCTAATTAGTTTTTTTTTGTTCAATTCACTAGGCTTGGTGATATTTCTTAAGGGAAAAAATGTTATTGAACTTTACTTATCACATCTATCATTTTAAGGCCAACTAGGTCCTAAGGAGGCATACTTTTCTAGGCACTAGGTTTATTAACTTATCTTAACAAAAATTGTTATGTGCCCTTCAGGATGCACTACGTGCTCCAAGGGTGCCACACACCTCTTTTGTTTTATTTGCATGATGTGCCTTCAAGACACACTACATGCTCCAAGGGAGCCACTTGCCTCTTGACTGAATTTGGTAAGCATCAAACCCCTGTAGTCAATACTCCGTCACGTGATCTTGTGGGAGATTTAGGGCCTCTAAGGAATAAGGACCTTGCTTTATTGCACGCCCCTTAGAGTCCTTGTGAGTGACTGACACAGTTTTCCCTCATGACAGTGAAGGTCTCTCGAACTAGGTAATCATTAACCTATAATTCGAGCCACGACGAGAGTTCTAGTAGGCTATGGAAGGGTTTCTTCCACACCTCTCCCTCAATGTCTCTAGTTGTCGTGCATGACCCCTTTACTCCAAATGTGAGTCTAGTCGACAAGCTATATTCAACCTGGATCCATCAACTAATCATGACATTAATAACAATCAACACCATAATATCTAATCATATGTACATATGTCACATCAATAAAATTCAAACCCTAACATTCCACTACCTAACTCGATCTAGAGTCCAAGGAGGTTCATCTATGCCTTGACATCCTCAACGTCCAGAGTCCTTCACACTCAGGAGAGCCCAGTCAATATCACCTATTGATGTAAATAAAAAAAATATATATATATATCATCAAATCCACCATATCTCATATTCATAATCAAAACAACCAATCGTATAAAGAACCATATCACTTGCATGCAAGTGTCCTCAAAGAATAAGTCTACTTCATGCATGCAAGAGCGCGATGTTACATACACCCCCTCTTGTTTTAAACTTCGTCCTGAAGTTTCAAAGTATGTAAGTGTTGAAATAAAGTGTATCACAATAGCATAGGTCTAGCTATCAAACAAAAATGAAAACTGCTAATGCAAATCATATGTTTCCTCCTATGTCATCGAGTGTGGACTATAGTTGTCCAACTGGACCTTGACTTGATCTACTGTTTGATGTCGTAGTCATCGAATGTGATGGTCTAGGATGTGGATTGGCTCTTCCATGAGTGTACCCTCATCTGATACCTGCAAGGAACTCATGCCAATAACATGTGTAGGATCAATAACATAATGTCTCAAAATAGGTACGTGAAAAACATCATGCATACCCCTCAAAGAATCAGGCAAGGCTAGTCGATAGGCCACAGGCCCCTTATTTTCCACAGTATGGAAGGGTCCCATGAACCTGGGAGAGATTTTATCACCCTTCCAAAACTTGATCGAACTCTTATGTGGTTTCACTTGCAAGAAGACTTGATCGCCAACTTCATAACTACGGTCGATATGATGTGCATCGACATAACTCTTCTATCGATCCTGCGCTTTCTTGATCTTTTGTCTTATTGTTTGCATTTGATCTTACATTTCTTGGATCACTTCTGGTCCCACTAGGACCCTATCCTCAAGTTTATCCCAACTCAAGGCGTTTGATAGGGTTTCTCATAAAGAAACTTGAAAGGTGCCATCTTAATGGTGCTTTGATAACTATTGTTATATGCAAATTATAATAGTGGCAAGAATTCTTCCCAATTATTCTGTTGGTCCATCACGTACATACACAACATATTCTCCAAGATTTTGTTTTTTCACTCGGTCTTCCCATCTGTTTCTGGGTGATATGCAATACTAAAGTTAAGTTGGGTTCCCAAGGCCTCTTGGAAACCAGTCCAAAATCATCCTATAAACATCGATCCTATATCAAATATAGTCCTCTTAGGCAGACCATGCAGCCTCACAATCTCAATGATGAAAAATCTGGGTAGGTCAGATTCCTGATACGTCGTATGCATAAGGATAAAATGAAAACTCTTTGTCAAAGTGTCGACTACCACAAAAATCGAGTCGTGTTTCCTTGCGGTCAGTGGCAATACAACAATGAAATCCATCGAAATGACCTCCCATTTTAATTCTATAATAGTGTGTGGTTCTAGTAATCCTATTGGATGTCTATGTTCATCCTTCACCTGCTAACATTCTAAAAATCTTTCCATGTAGCAGACTATGTCTGCCTTCATTCCTTTTTAGAAGAATAAGGGTTTAAGGTCTTGCCTCATATTCGTGACTCCAGGATGAGCCATGTACACTTATCTATGAGCCTCATTTAGGATCAAACTCCTCAACTTGTCCTTGGACGATACATAAATTCAAATTTTAAATCTCAATAATCGGTTGTTGTCCATAGTAAATCCCTCAAATTTTGGTACCATCATTGTGTTTTGTCCGATAAAATAATTGACCTCTTTGTACCAGTCATCTCCGCACTGTAAAGTTAGAATATTTTCACGTAGACACATCTGAAGGGGCATCACCAAAAATATGCATGGTCTCCGACTCAACGCATCTGCCACTCTGTTCACTGTTCATTTTATGTAAGTAATCTTGAAATTGTACTCGCTAAGCAATTCTGACCAATGTCGTTATCGCGCGTTGAAGTCGTTTTTGTGTAAGCATGTTCAATTGTGGCAAGAGCATCTTCCACGATAGAAGAGTGCTCCCCTTCAGTTGAAAGACCTCCATGCGGACCTTCATGTTGGAGGTATAGTTGCGAAGTGAAAATCACATCTCCATATTCTCCAACCATTCATCGGTGACTGCATCATCCGAGGCACCAAAGAACTCAAGAAATTTGAACTTCTCGAGTTCACGGTGAATGCTACCAGTACCCACCAGAGGTCGCGGTGGACCCTTATGGAGTGTTGACGCCCTGGCTTCATCTCTATCCAAACAGATGATCAGTGCCTCAAACATCCACTGAAAGAACCTCATTATCCCAACCACATCACCCACAACTATGTGTTCCTTCCCGACAACATGTGCATCTCCATGGGGTTCAGACACCTCAGACGTGGATGCTACTGGGGGCGTCAAGCCTCCTCCCCTAGCACCCCTTCGCGTGCCTCCACAACTTCCTCTAACCATGATTACTTGCATGAATACAAATCAATTTAATTAGTGACATCATAATCAATTATCTAATCAATGAAAGTCGTAGTGATCCCATGTCACAAGATGAACCTACTCTGATACCATATGTATTGACCCCTGTTGTTACGACTACATGTGACACATAGCAAGTGCAATTTTTTTTTTTACTAAATCAAGAAAGTAACAATGGAAACAATTAATCAACACAACTTGACGACAAACAGAATGCACACAAATCAGACAAAAGAAAATATAACGACCCACCATACTAGCACATCATGCAACTAGATGAAACATGTGAAAATCGAATAGACAAAATAAAAATGACTACCCGCCCATCCTACCCTGCAAGTATAGGATCTCTAGAACACATAATCAATGCTCAAGTCTAGGTTCCCATCGATTTTGACCATTTAAGGTCTCAAGGCTAGTGATTGTTTTGAGGAACAAGGAGGTGTCTACATCCCACCCAACATAAGAAAGACAATTCCTACAAGCTAAAATACAATCATCAATAAAAAAATGCAACAACACCAACTGACAAATGTAACATGAACCTTCAATGAGAGTGAAAAATAGCAATCAATGAATCAACAATGCATGGCGCACAAGTAAATAACAACAATCAAACTTCGGTGGCCTTCCACCATGCACCACCAGATAATATAAAAATTTGGACAATACTTCGAACGACCCTTAATTTACAAGCACAGACGATATCATGCATACACAAACTATCTAGCGGTAACCATCTTGAGGAAAATTTTTATTTAAATTTGGACAATACTTCGAACGTCTCGTGCATGTACTAATAATCAAAACTATCATCCTTTAGT
>SNQJ01S0014725.1:156040-167517 GCA_010110895.2 Picea sitchensis
ATATATATATATATATTTGGAATTCAAAATATCAATTTATTGTCTCATATTTGATTTCTCCAAAGGTTAATTTATGTTTTACGATATTGTTTTATAATGTTTTATAGGATTTTTTCAATGACAGTTTCACTATGAAGCTTATAAGACTTTTTTCTTATTTTAGTAATATTGATTTTCTTCTTTAAGATAGCTATAACATAAATATGATTTTCATATTCTAACTTATGTCTTTATAGGACATTAATTTTGTGTTTTCTACATTTCTTCATTGCACCACTATTTATGTTCCATAAATGGTAGGCTTGTGGCATTTCCATTTCACCAATAGAGATCTCTATGAAATTAAAATGATGAGAGTCTCTGTCTTTACTATGTCAATGTTGAAATAAAATTGTTTTGTTGTTAATCTGTTAAACACCATTACTAATGTAAGAATAGCTTTGTTTTGGTTTGGTTCAAGACTTGGCTTGATAGATTGTGGTGGTTTGACGAATGTTCAAAGGTGTCTGCACTAAGTTGGTGGAAAAAAAGGGGCAAAGTTGTTAGTTTTGAACTAATGTTTTGTATATTATCTGTTTTACAATGCATTAAATTAAGCATCAAACTCTTAAATACTTTTATACTATTTATTAATTTAAATGTTTCCTTTTATGTTCACTGCGGACTGTTAAAAAACACATGATAAATATCAACATATTTTATTGCGGATTGTTCTTGGGCCTATGGAGACTGATAAAATTCAACATATTTAATTGTGGAATGATAAAATTCAACATAAAGATGAACTCTTGGGCCTATCCTACTATGTATTAATTTAAATGTTTCCTTTTATGTTCACTGTGGACTGTTAAAAAACACATGATAAAATTCAACATATTTCATTGTGTATTGTTCTTGGGTTTATGGGGACTGATAAAATTCAACATATTTCATTGTGGATTGATAAAATTCAAAATAAAGCTGAACCCTTGGGCCTATGGGGATTATTATTACTCATTTCCTACTTTTCCATAAAAACATTGATGGTTGAAGGAGATTCCAAGGTCACTATCGACTGGATTAATTCCAAATACAACTTGAACCTGATATATCTCAACAAATAGAAAGACAAGATTATAAGATTAAATAATAGATTTGAATCTATCAAATTTATGCACATACATAGAAAGTTCAACAAAGTAATAGACAAGAACATAAGCTTAAATAATATATTTGAATCTATCAAATTTATGCACGTACATAGATAGTTCAACAAAGTAGCAGAGAACCTCTCCAAAAAGGCGTTCAAAGGAAATTCTGGTTGACTCTTTTATGAAGAAAATGTTGATGGTATTGTTGTACGTACAAAACATTTTTACATTTTCTAGCCTAGATCTTTACACATGTCCCTTTTTTGATTAATTTTGTATATGACACTAGATTACGTTTTATAACTTTACTACAATGTAAAAATGATGAAGGGAGGAAAGACTACATATCTTTTTTTATCATCACTTTCTAGATCCATATGTAACAAAACATTTCATTTGATTCTAATAGAATAATAGTGAAACGGTTCTTTTCGCGTGAAAAAAAAGGAAAGAACTAAGAAAATTAGTGTAACAATGGGTTAGAATACATAGAAATAAATAATCACTTGAACAAATGGAAGAATGAAGAAAGGCAATATAAATATTACAAAGTAAGAGAGACACACACAAGGGGCTCTACACACACTTGAATTTGAACCTAGGACATTTGCATGGTCTTTATCATTTAGATATTTTCAGAGAAACATGGTCTCACATTTACATAAAAATCTCAATTTACATAAACATCTCAATGAAAGGTCTTAATGGTATTTGAATTCACCTTCTTTCTCATATGAACAACCATGAGAAAACTACAAAGATGATAACAATAGCTAAGAAAATCACAAGAAGAGATAGAAGAGATATTGAGATCACTCATGTAATATTTTTTCTTGTCTTGATTTTACTTGCACTATGCTTATTTATATAAAATATTGTATGAAATAATTTCAATATACTATTTTCTTGATTTAATAAAAAATCATCAAATTTTATAATTTCTTATGAAATTTAACAATGAAATATTCAAAAAAATGTGAAATAAAAATTAAATTTTATAGTTTGTCAAATTTTATAGTTTCTTATGAAATTTCACAATTAAATAATCAAGAAAATGTGAAATAAAAATTATGGTTTCTCACTTATAATTTAAATTTTGTTTGATTTGGAAATATGGTTGAAAATAGTCAAAACAAGTCATCAAATTTAATATAAGTCCAACAATGAAAACAGTCAAAACAAGTCATCAAATTTAATATAAGTAAGTGATCTTCACTAAAATTTATATTGATATTAAAATTTACCAGAACTTAAAGTTTTTCTAAACCATCAATAGTCCCTTATAATGACATGGAAATGGGTCCTAGTTTTGATATGAAGTTATCCTCTTCATATGAAAAAACATTGAACAATCAAATTGCAAATAATGAATGGATTTATCCTATATGTAGTAAATTGGTTACATGCATTAAAGGATTTGTGTATATGATTTGGATAATTTGTAGGATTAAAGTATAAACATTCAAAGTGTAGGTCAATTTAGGTTCCCTAGATACAATGTATAGGTTCTTCCCTGAAATTGTAAATAAGGTTTGGTAAACTTTATAATTCATGGGAAATACAACTTTTTTTTAATTGAATGGACCATGAAAATAAACTAAACTGGAAATGATTCTAGAATCCTGGATATTCATAAATACATGTACTTTCAATGAAAAATACAAAATTATGGAATGTACATGTGTCACTTGTTTAAAAAAATCGTAATGGTATTCCATCTTCAATTATTCATTCATGATTGACTTTGGACATTTTCCATTTTCTAACATTTTTATTTATTTATTGAACTTCTATTAACTTTATGCGCATTGTACATACAAAATGACTATATTGACAACTTGTGACATCTGACTGGTAGTCTTGAAAGTGAACATGAGTATCATTTTGATGGGTTTCTTGAAAAAAATATCCTTTCAATACAATGGATCCTCTTTCATATATAAAACCGTTATCATCAAAATCTTCTAATAGCCTCATCTTTTGTTATGTGCATCACATGAAATAATATTTTATGTTTTCAGTGTTGTCTACATGTGAAACCATGGAAAATACATCTCCTGTAAATAATTGGATATATTGGACAACAAATAGTTCATGTTAGATTTTCACACAAGTACATCTACAAGTTATTTGAAAAAAATTAAACATAAAAATTACCTTCTCTAACAAGATCAGAAACTCTATCGCCATCAACTGACAGTATAGTTTCATTTGATTCCATTTCCTCTGAGCTTGCAAATGGAATTTTCCCTTTTATATTCAGTTTGGTATGTCTCCAAGATTTAACATATTCCACATTTTCATTTTCGCAAATATCTATGGATTCCGTGTCCTCTATGCAAACTGAACAAAAACAAGACTCATTTATTCTATTAAATGCAAACACATTTTGATAATGTTTTGTTTTAATTGAATGTATTTTTCGTGTCCCATGTATTGTACTAGCGTCATATGGGATTGATCTATTTGCATCTTGTATTCCAACATACCAAAAAAACCTGCACAAGAGAAGAACTTGTTAACTTGAAATTTCTCAAGAAAATGATTGAAGATTGCATATAAATTTGAACACGTTCAAATAAAAATATCTTGTGTACATGTGTAACATGTATATATAGACACACCTGTGCACATCCATTGACGGATTATATTCATGTCCTAGCGCCATTTTCCACCGTTCAATAACTTGTTCAGTGGATTCAAATCAATTGGCATGAGGGTTCATTTGATACCTTTGAAGTGTTTGTTTCACACATGCCCCTGCACCATCATGCTCTCCTTTTCCATGACCAATATCAAAAAAATTCCAACAATGTGTAATGTTTGATTTTTTATGAAGACAACATAACCAATAGAATGATCGTGAAGATTTAAACTGACCCTCACACCCATCTGACCATATCCAATGTCGATCAAATCCAATTTTTTGTTCTTTCAATGAATCATAAAATTTATCAAAACATTGGTGTACATAATGTGTGTCGTGTGATCGATCATCACTTATATAAAAGTGATATTCTCTAATAACATGTCGATTGTCATTGGTGTTTTCTATGCTATCAAGACTCCATTGAGAATGTCTATATAGAATGTGGACAAATATTGTGACTTGATCAGAATGATAACATTCATTATGTATTTCTTTTTGTGCAACGAATGTGTAATTCTCTGCAAAATCAACTACAAACAAAATTTTCCCTAGTGGAAACACTTCAAGGGATTGTTTGAATTATAAATCTTTCCATCGAGCTCTATGTGAATGCTTGGTGTATTTATAAATTTCTTCCTCAAACTTCTTCAAAAAATATATCACACAAATTTTATCTACTCTCGAATCAATCCTTTTGGAAATAACATTTGAAGAATGTGGAGTCGTGTTGTTGATATATTCATATCTCTTCCAATTGACTGATATATTAGAAAATGATTGATCATTCATATCAATATGATACTTTGAGTTAAAAAACCATAGATTTCCACAACGATCACATTTCTTTTCACCAACACATTTGTTTTTGTAAAATAAATCATCACCTTCTCTTTCACATAGAATTTCAGATATAAAAGCACAGAATTTGGAAGGATGGGGTGAACTTGGCCATAAAGTTTTACCAAAATAAAAAATAAAGTGTCGTAATACAACTCAATTTCTACATGATAACGACAACAATAAGTGTCACGAACAATGATGGGTCTAACAAACCATGGTTTTTGTTGCACAAATGTATTGATGGAAATTTTAACTTCTTTGTGCTCTTCTTTGAACTTATTGAAATTCTAATTGTGTCATTGGAAATATAATTTTTGGATGTTATTAATATTGTTTTCGTGTTATTCTCCGTTGCAACAAATCCCTTGTATGTCGTGAAACATGAGATTCTACCAACCAATAATTACAGGCCAATTCTTTAACATTTTCTGCAAGTCTATCTTTGTATGGTTGTCTAGAAATCACTATCCAACAAGCCATTTCATCATTAGAATATATTTGCAATCAAAATTTTATATGTTTGTGCAATGTTTTTCTTGACGTTCCCATCATTTTTTCCATCTGTCGTTTCAAATGATATTTTATATTGCTAGATGAAACAACTGTTGTTTTTGTCTCTCTATGTGCAACACTGACATCTTTTTTTAGAGATTTTCCAAAAGATTTTAATACACTAGTTATATTGTCAAAGACATTTTGTTTCAACTTTGTATCTTTTGTCAACTTTTGAATACCCAATAATGATGTATCTTATTTTAAATTTCTTGAGTTTATTAGACAGAGTAAAAGTTGATCTTGTACTTTTACTGATTCATCTTTGAAAAAACTATTATACATATTCTTAGTTTGATATATTATATAATTCTTATCTTTTTTCTTTCCAAATTTGTTAGTATCAACATTTTCTAATATTTCATCATCAATGTTGATAGATTCTCCTGCATATTTCAATTTAAAGTTTATATTAAAAAACAAAACCCGAACATAAATTCACTAAACTATAAATACAAGTGTTCATATTGTATTATCTAAATTTATGTACATACCTATAGGTGATTTGTCTTCTGCTTCAATTTTGGTTTCAACGTCTTCTGCTTCAATTTCGGTTTCAACGTCTTCTTCAACATTATGAGACAAATCTATTTATGTTTTTTGAAAAACATCAAATTGTAATTACAATCAATTATATTAAACAATATTTTAAATTTGAATTCTATACTTTTAATATAGACAATATGTGCATGCATACTTGGTTGGACTTCTTGTTGAAAATCTCTATTTACATTATCATCGTTTCTTTCTTCAATATTTTCACGTTCTCGTTTCTTTCTCCAATAATTCCCTTTCCTTTGTTCGTTATGGTGAGTATCATCTCGAGTGAGATCAAATTTTCTCTTGCACAAACTTTTGTTTCCCATGAATTTTATAGTTATCTGTAAAAGATATGTTCAACAAAGACTTCACCTTGAAAAAATGCTCAACATTTATCTTTCAACATATAAATTGGTATTCCAATAAAAACTTAAACAAACATCAATTACCTTATTCAACAAAAACCAAAAACATGATTCGAAAATTTGTTTAGGTGCTCTAGAAAACCATCAAACAAGCGATGAATTGTGTTAAACATGTTTGGTCGAAAGCGTATTGATACGATTTGGTTCGAAATGAAACGATGCGACGTGTATTTTCATTTTTTCCAACCGACGGAATTCGCTCAACAATCTTTCGGATGAAATACGTTTTTTTTTCGGCCGAAAACCTTGGAAACCGTTTATTTTTTATGGTTTCCATTAGAATTTAGTCTTTCGGCCGAAAATAAGAAATTGGGATTGTATACAGAAACAAGAGAATTCCCCCAATCTTACCTAAACTTTGGAGGTTGCAGACTCCTACAAATACTCAGAATTTGGTTTCGAAAATGACACCAGCATCTGTAAAATTGAATCTACTTTCAATTCCTATAAAAAAAAAATTATCTTCATTATTTTGATCTAATTTTATTAAATTAAAAAAAAACATTGCATAATATTTTCAGCAGACATTATGATTCAGTGAAATGAAATATCCGTATCTCTAAAAATACACAGTGAAAAATTTAGAAAAAATTATATTCATAATCCTTAAACTGTTCTTTTCAAAAGGGTATTTTTAGATTTTACTTTTAAGTAAAAATTAATATAGATACAAGGTTGATGAAAACATGTGTTTAAAATCTGCAACGTTTTCAACTTGGTGAACTTAAAAAAATTCTAAAAATTATAATATTCATCCCTTAGATTCAAAATTATAGTCATAATAAAATAGAGTCTCTGTATATTGTTGTAGTATATTTTTTTTGTTAAAAAAATAAGTTTAATAATAGATACATTGTTGGAGGAAAAAATAACTCATTATCAATCCTTTCATGTTTAAGAAACATACTGTTAAACAATTGTCAAATTGACATATCAAATCCTAATAAAAAAAAATTGAAAATAGTCATTGAAAAGCTAACAAAATTCTTCACAAGATTTTTTTTTACTGTAAATTGAAATTCTAAATAAAAAAATTACTTTCGTATGCCAAAAGTTGAAGAACTTGTGAAAATATAGTTTTTTTTCTCATAAAGCAAGAAAAATAGTCACCCATCTTTATGATTTCACCCATGATCAAGATAGCACAGAGAAAGGCCTCAACATCTTCATCATTTCTTGAGAGTGAATGTGCCACAATATGTTGCTTCCCTTTTTAATAGATGATTTCAAAATCATAACCCAACATCTTGGTCACCCATTTTTGTTGGTCTTCTAAAGATAGCTTTTGTTCAAGTATTTAAGACTATCATTATTTGTCTTGACCTTTAAGTGCCTACCTATTAGGTAAGGGCGTCATTTCTTCAATGCATTTAGTATTTCCATCATTTCCTTCTCATAAATGGGTTTGTGTTGAGTGGCCGACTTTCAAAAGCAAGGGGCTTCCCTTCTTGCATTAGAACAACACCAATGTCATTTCTCGAGGCATCACATTCCACAATAAAAAAAAATTTGAAGTCTGGTGTGGTCAAGACATGAACTTTTCACACCGCCTCTTTAAGTTGTTCAAAAATTTAAGTTTCCTCTAGAGTCCATAAAAATGCATCCTTCTTAGTTAATCTTGTTAAAGGTGCTGCTATTCTTCCATAGTTCTGAAAAAACTTGTGGTAGTAACCTGTCAAACCCAAAAATCCTCTAAGATTCTTCAATGTTTTGGGAATCGGCCAGTCCATCGTGGCCTTAATATTGTTAGGGTTTACCTTGACACCTTCATGACATACAATATGACCCAAATACTCTACCTCCTTCACCTCAAAGAAACATTTGGATGGTTTGGCATATAGTTATTGCTCCTTTAGTAGTTGTAGCACCTTGTCAACATGTCACACATGATCCTCTTTTTAAACCCTCCATCTTAGTATCCATTATTGCCTCCAACTTAGTTTCAGTTGAATCCATCATCCCTTGTAATTCATCTTTTGTTACTGTCTTATTTTGTAAATCATTTATGACCTTGCACATTTATTCACCTTCATCAAGAATCCAAGGCTTACTTGGTGTAGAAATTCCCCTTTTTGGTGGCATGTTATCCAAGTATCAATTTTAAACCTTGATTTTGAGGTGGTTCTACTAGACGATATTTCTTCTGTTGTATCTACAAAATTTTGGCCCTTCTGGGTATGAAAATGTATTTTTTTAGTTCTCTAATATTTCTTCTCTGCAATGCCACAAGTCTGATCAAAATTGGATGTTCCAAGTGGAAGTTATGGTAAACTCCCCATGGCTTGTTGATTTTTGTCCCTTCGCGGAGAGCGTACCTGTAAAGTATGTCAAGGTCACAATATTTGATATTTGATTCTAAAAATTGTACTAGAAATACTACAGACTGTCCACTGTCCAATGCAACTATTCTCACTTAATTTGGATACTCACTGAAGAGTATATAATTGTTTTACATAGAAGACTTGTTTGAGACTAGTCAGATACCCTATCTTTCACATGGCGTATCTACAAAAGTAGGATGAAACAAAGATGAAATGTTTATCACATCTACCTTGATAATTTATATGAATATACTCTGGATTTCAGGGTCTAAAAAATTACAAAAAAACATTATAGCGAAAATTTTGCGATGAATAAATTCAAGATGATTCCATAACTCTATCTTACACAACCTATATCTCTGAAATTATAAGGCCTCAAGAGATGAAATTTTAACCCAACGTACCTTGATCCGTCTACTAAATATAATCCAAGGGGTTCCTTTTGAAATATCATAGAAAAATAGTTATAGCTAAAATTCCAAGGTGTCTTAGACATAGCAGTGAAACCCCAAGACCTTGAACTCTGATACCAAATGTTAAGAACCAAATATAAAAATAGTATACAAAAACCTCATAATAAGTACTCAACACCTTGAAAAAGAGATTATTTTAGATAAAGCCTCTTCGAGGGGGCAACCTCCTTATACACCATATAAATTTCCAAATACAAGATGATTCCAAATGAAAAGGTCTCCTTCGTATATATAGGAGACTAAGAGGTACAATTACAACTAATGGAACGAGGCCAACATAAATAAAATAACATTACTAATGTAATATGCCCCAATTAAGGGTTCATGTGCCACTATTTAGAGCTTGACAATGTGTTGGTCTCGAAAATGAATGAAGTACCTTTCCTTCTTCTGTGTGCGCTGCAAAATTCCCAAAACTGGTGCCAAATATCATGTCCCAACATGACCCCAACACTCACTTGTGTCTGTTCTTGAGCCACTCAGGGATTCTTCTTCGCTCCCTTCAATGTTGCAACAAGTTTCTCAAATATTTATTTTGTAGTTGTAATCTTCTCATTTTCTTTTACTTCTTGAGATAAAATCTCGTCTAGTGTTTGTGCAGTAATTATAACTTAGTAAATTCTTCCTAAACAATAATTGACTCAAATAAGCATGAAACTATGCATTGATGTCATCTTGCCATGATATTTTCTCTTACCCGTCCTCTGTGTTGGTCTTTATCCTAGTTTTGCACTTCTCTTTTCTGCATGTAGTTCAAATTTCCTTCCTTTCCACGACATTTTCTTATCCATCTTTGACTCATTTTTAGAATTCCTTATTTAGAAATTTATTTCTTCTTATTTTCTTTTTCTTCTCCTCTATAATACAATACAATACAAATATTATGGTACACATACTACACTATCTGGCTAGTGTGCGAAAGTACGACTGTCCCTATACATTTTCAACTGACTATCATTTACGATCCCTTCCATGGTTTCCCCATTCAATTTCTCCAACTAAACAACACCTACCTTTGTTACAAATATTATCACATAAGGAGCCAACCAATGCATTTAGAACTTCCCAGGGTGCTGCAAAAATTTGTTGTCATAGATTAAAACTAAGTCTCCCATCTAAAAAATCTTTTGTTTAATATGTCTATCATGTCATGCCTTTTCACGTGATTTCTGAACTTATTGATGAAATCCTGCAACGAATCATTCTTCCTCTAGTTCCATTAAATCTCATAGTATTTTCTCTACTACGACATAATTTGTGAGCTCTTTCAGCATGACAATGCATAGACTTAACACAATGAATCACATGGACATAACTACTTCCTGGAAATATACTAATCGGAATGGTATTTTTCCTGTCATCTTCTTACATGTAGTCTAGTATTCCCATAGTACTGCAAGAATCCTCAAGTCCCAGTCATCTTGATTTACATTACATATCTTCGTTAGTCCATGCTCTAGGATATTGTTAAATTATTCCATTGTTCCATTCTCTTGAGGTTGATAAGGTGTGTTATTCTAATGATAAATATGAAATTGTTTTTTCAAACCAACAACTGTTCTATTCAAGAAATGAGTCCCCTGATCACTCATAAGGATTCTCGGACATCCAAACCTTGTAACAAAATTCTTAAAGAGAAACCATGCATCATTCTTCATTGTACAATCTCTGACAGGTTCTACTTCATCCCATTGGGTCAAATACTATGTCATAGTGATTATATATCTTGATCTCGACCTTTTTGTTGGTGGATTGATCGGTCCAACGGAATCAACTACCCATTTATCAAAATCCTGCAATGTAACTTGCAGTACTAAAGACATCTCGTCTCTTTTCGATGGATTTCTAACTCTCTCACAAACATCACAAGTTTGATAGAAATCCTTAGCATTCTTATGAAGGGTGAGCCACCAAATTCCTATGTGAAAAATATTTTGAGCCTTCTCTTTCCTTGCATAGTGGACTCCCACAATTCCTTCATGTGACTCTTATAATATAATAGGCATTTTGTGCTCTAATACACATCACTGAAGAATATCATATTCACCTAACTTATAACAATTTCCCACTATAAGTTGATAATATGGTGCCTTTACTACCAATTTTTTCTTTTGCGTAGTTGTAAATTTGGGTGGGGCTACTCCTAAGCTCAAGAACTGGAAAATATCTACAAAGTAATCATCGACCATCTGTACTGTGAACAAGTGTGCATATGGTAGGATGTCATCCAAGTTCTTTTCATCTTCCCCTATTAGTATGTGCGACAAATGATCAAGTCCTTAGTTCAATTTCCTTGGTTTCACAATTAATTCAAAGTCATACTCCTGAAATAGTAATAGTAATATGCATATCTTCCCCCCCAACAATGGCTTATTGACTAAGTATCTAGTGCACTACATGTTGGTTTTTCTTCATATGAGATATGAGAGATATTTGATATATTATTACAATGATGAGTGTTCCATATATAGGGAACATAAGGTGACCATCCATGAAAGGATGCGTCCCTTGAATAATCAATAACTATTTGTTATTATTATTTACTT